>CAHIKZ030005283.1:1030000-1055000 GCA_903632075.3 Acanthosepion pharaonis | reverse complement strand
AGTCGATTGTGCTGTTCTTCCACCAGTAAGCAAAGTAGCTGCTATTGCAGATGATGCTACAGCTAAAGCCATTTTTCTTGCACCCTAACTGAAGATAAAAGAAGATTAGTTAGGGACGTTTTGCCAGTATCTCCAGAAGCATAATAAAAGAAAATTTTTCCAGCAAACCTCTTGATCCTTAACATAATCCCATTGTAGAGTACTCTCTGGGCATTTTAAGAAGAGTTGTATTAGTTGTATGTGATGAATAAGCTATTTATGGTTGTATCTTGGATTCTTTAATTAAAGGATCAGATTCTCTGTTTGGTTTGGGAAGTCGAAAATGTGACAGTCCTTGTTATGTCACATATAACACCATATCTTCTAATTTACACAGTGGAATGTTCACAATCCTCGGGTTCATTTGTATGTCTAGTACTGGATAAACCAGTTGCATATGATTAAGAATGACTTCATTCATAACTTCTTGGTGTTCTACCTACAGAAGTACTGGATTTTAAAATTAGCATGTAGCAATCATAAAATCAAAGAGATCCCTTATTTGCTTTGGTGATTTATATGAAACTGCCTCTAGTAAAGTTTGGTCCCAATGCACATCACTTTCTGCAAATCCAAGTTGAATGCGTGACTGTCTGGATGCCTCATAAATATTTGTATGGGTTGTTTCCAACTTTTATAATGGTCTTGGACCCCTGAAATTATGAAGAAAAGTCTAAAAAATAAGCATTCATTTTTTGAGGGGAAGTAATGTATAAGCAGAGCCAAGTACAACCTTGCATTTAATAGCAGGATCAGTTATATGAGGTTCTCCTTGCTTTCTTCTGTGGAATTCTCCAGATTTGAATGTGTAATATACACTTCAGGATAGAGAATTGTTTTGGCAAAGTCATTGCATATGTTAAAGAATGCCATTAAGGTATTTTTCTGAGTTCCAATCAAGTAACGAACATTCTCTTCAATAAAATACACCCGCTGTCCATTTTCAAGATGACCACTCAAGTGCTGAACTGATGAGTTTTGAATGTGAAATGAAAAATTTCTCCAGGCAGCCCTCATTTCTAGAAATGTATCTTCATGACTGAATTGTTTCTACTTCATTGTCTTTGTCAATGGCAATAACAGCTTGGCCACACCCCTTATTTATGTACGTGCACGCATACATTATGAACTTAACACTGCTACAAACTTCAACATTAATATGAGCATTGATTGCTTTGCACAGAAGGGATTATAGAGAACAACCTATCTGTTGCCTACCGATATATAGTGTCCATTTTCTCAAGGATGAGGCTAAATCCTCCATCTTCAACCTGTCTTCTGTAACTTTGGTAGCTATCTGTATCCATTTTTGTGCGACTGACGAATTTTCTTGGAAATCTTTTTGTACATCTGTTGTCAAACATGCAGGTACGTGATCCATGAATCAAAAACCCTGGATCATCATTAGGATTTAGCAGATCTGCACTGATGAGAGAATATATTTGATTTGGATTGATCTTCTCCATTAACCATAAAAGTAAATGTCACGTGGCAGTCTCATCTGTTGTTACTCAATTTCAACATAGAGAATATCATGACTGTATGTTGCAGATTGTCGAGGAAGAAGATTCTCTAAAATCTCAAACAAATCTGGTTTGCCAAAATGTCTGACACATGTCAATCCATCTTGAGCACTTTCATGTATGTACATTACTACTGTACTGTACTGATGCGGCATTCACCCTGGGCGGATTGAGCCGGCTTCTTCCTGTTATGAGAAGAAGATTCTTGGGATAAATTACAGAAGTAGGGTACCCAGGCCTACTCGAGTAGGCCTGGGTATGTACATTGGTTAACCTGTGAATAATGAAGGGGGGATAACTATGTGTCCCGCAATTACATCATTGTCATTCTGAATTGCATTCTTTACGTTGATATATTACTCTAGTCTTAGTTTCTCTTTGACTCATTCAAATTTTGCATAAATGTCCATCAAAAACGTGTTGAATAGTTGCTTCAATATGAAGAGATAAGTATAATTGTTCCTCTTTTTCACAATTTTTTATGCATAGATACACATTGCTGATATTTTATGTATGTCATTAATCCAGTGTTCAAATGCCTTTGCCTGGGAGAAAATGCGGATTAAAAAGACAAGGAACAAAGTGAAAAATTGATAAAAATTGGAAATACCGTTTAAAACCATAACACCTGAAAATTGGAAAATTTGCGAAGAAATATCGATGTCAGGTAAAATATATATATATATATATATATATATATATATATATATATACTAGTAATATTCGTTTGGAAAGAAAAAAACCTCGACAGCTCAACTTATATATATGTCAAATAAATCGGTAGCCGAACAAAAATAAAAAAAAGAAAGAATTAAAAAATATCCTACAAGGGCAAAATAAATCGTCCAGTGCCTTAAGTATTTACTCTCTCTCTCTCTCTCTCTCTATATATATATATATATATATATATATATATATATATATATATATATATATATTCTATACCAGTGTAGACATATAAACCAACACTGCACGGTGAAAATCTTTTTCAAATTATATATATATATATATATATATATATATATATATATATATATATATATATAGATAGATAGATAGATAGATATAACGTATTTGATGAAATGTAATGTTAATGTCATATTAAATAATACATCAATTTCAGCAGTGTATATTATGATCTAGAGTATTTAATCAGGATATATTTAAACACATTGTTCAATACAGTACAATACATTATTAATGCAATTATACTATAGTAGAATTTATTACAGCATATATAATGAAAACTAGCGTAACGCCTGAACATAAAGCAAGAAATCTCACCTGTGAAAATATGATACGTGATTACATTAGTGAAACAGGACGACATCAGTTATTTTGCTTTGTTGCAATTATAACTTTTTCAACAATAACTGTAGCAGTTGCAGTATGAGTAATGTGGTTTATGCAAAGAATGTAATTATATAGCCTGGATAGGCAGAAATGGTCATCTGTGTGAGTATTAGAGGTGCAAATATCTAAGGTGAATGTCTAAATATCGTATCTCAGACGAAAGGGATTTTTTTGTTTCCCTTTTGACTTACGTCTTATATGTAGTTACATAAGGTAATTTGAAAAGGTGTAAACGATGGATAATCATAATCCACAGTCTCCAGCATTTTTTCTTTCATAAGACTACCGTATATGTTTCATTATGTGATATTATATTCTAAATCTTTATGGCTCAAATATGTATACTTTTTAAAGGTGAATTAATATTCTGAAAATAAATAATGTGTGAAATAATTGATTTAATTTGTTGTTTTCTCTATGTTCTTATAAAGAAAGAGAACTAATATAGCTGGTGTATTTACGGCCTAACAGTTTACTCGGCTTCATTGAAAATCTAAATCCAGAATGACATATCAATGACGAATAAACCGAATCTCTAGTTTGACATTATAAATGACTTCGTGTAAAGGCCGTAGACTGTTATATTTATAAAGATCGACACAATATACATTATGTATCTTTAGCCGTTCTGTTTTTAATGTTTTAATTTTCTTGTATAAATGTCTATTATCTCTGTCACCCTGGGCACTCGAGAAAACAATAAAAGGATTGTGAACTTCGGTTCGAACATGCGTTCCTCACCGCAGGAAATCTCGTCGATTTGAACGGTGTGTTTTTGGATAAAATGATTATAAAAGAAAACACAGCAAGAAATATAAAACCCAGCAACAAGTCCATAAAACCCTGCAAATTGTTTACCCTTTTAAGGAAGGCACACTTCCTCATTCAGTTATTCTTGATAGCCCTTATCTTCTCAGTTTCGGATTCGAAAGTGGAACAAATACATTGTATCAGTAGCTGCATCTATCGGAAGGAAGCTTGTTCACTGTGTCGTGCTAGAAGGTGTTTCTTATCAGAATCCATCTCAGACGTTTACAAATCTACCATTCGTCCTTGTACTGAATACTCTTTCTATATCTTGTCTGGTGCCCCTGCCGTTAATCTCGAAGATCTGAACAAAATCCAAAGAAGGATCTGTAACGTAATCAGTAATGAATTGGTTTCTCGACTTCAGAAATTCTCTCCTAGATGTGATGTGGCTTCCTGCTGTATTTTCTACAAATATTTTTATGGCTACTGCTCTGACAGGCTTGTTACCCTGGTTCCCCCACTACATGAATTTAAGCGTGCTACGCGATTGGCACCTAGCTCCCAACCATTTACTGTTGAAATATTTAAATGTAACTTCCACTTCTACACTAAAAATTACTTTTCTCCTACTTCCCGAGATTGAAATTACCTTCATTGCATTTGCTTCCATGAAAACTAAAATATTCAAAAATTTATATGTAACGTCAATCGCCATCTTGCCTTGATCCCTGTGCTTTTTTTCTTTCCTCAATACTCCTCCACCCATAGTTTTCTCTCTTACTTCGGGTGTAATGCTTAATATATATATATATATATATAGAGAGAGAGAGAGAGAGATTTTTTATGTTTAACATTCTTTTTATAGATACAGGTATTTAAGTAAATGCTCTGTTTATAATAAACAGCATTAAATAACATTTACCGGCCTGAATGTCCGAGAAATTGTCATAGAAAATATTCGTCCTTCGACTGAATTCGAACCTGTATCCTATAAGGAACTGTCTTATAGACTGAAATGCCTTACCGCTTGGCTACAAAGGGTCGTTCGGCTGGCAAGGTCGAATTTACTGCTTATAAACTTCAACTTTTCATCAATCTCTCACGTACATTCATGACTGCTCATTTCGTATCAAATGTGAACAAATGACGTCACACATTACAAAATGGACAAAGTACGACAATTCTTTAAAGATATTTTTATGTTTAACATTCTTTTTATAGATACAAGTATTTAAGTAAATTAAATAACATTTACCGGCCTTAATGTCCGAGAAATTTTCATGAATCTCTCACGTACATTCATTAAATAATTCAACACATTTCTCTCTGTACGTAATGTGTGCATAAATTCTTGTCTCTCTTCCACTCTCTGTATTTAAATCCTTTATCTCTTTTCTCGCATTATATAGTGAGATTTATTTTAATTTAGACATTTGAAAGGAACATAAGTTTCAACAAAATATTTATACAGAAATTTATAAATTGCATTCACTTAAATTCATTTTGGCATCGCTATTTTTTGTTTTAATCATCGATATTGTCGAAAATAATGAAAAATAGATTTATTTGAGTAGAGAGACAATGTTGACCGGTGATACCTAAGCCGGGAACGCCTCATTCTCTTCCGCTTCCATTTGGATTAGCTGAAGAGGTGAGGGCAGTGGTATGTAATAAAAATCCCTTCACCTCATATTCGGAACTTTTCGGCTGACAGCTAAACAAGTTATTATTGTTACACTCTCTTATTATATTATTTACTTGACCCTAGCTGAGAGGATCGCAAAAAAGGACGTTTTCTTTTGCAACCCGTTCATCCAGCTACTATCTACACGATGGAATTTTCAATCGAATTCATTTTCGACAATATCAAATAATCATTATTTTATTTCTTTAATTTTTCTATGTTTTATTAATTTATTTTGAAATGGGAAATATTTTTAACAAAATGTCTTATATGTTTCGTGATTGATTTAAACAAGTCTACAAAGTATTATGGACTGTTGACATCTCTCGCCGTATAATAACCAGAATAGATAAGAAAATAATAATGTTATTTACTCATAAAAATGGTCCCACGTAAATAATGTAAATTTTTGTACAAAATATAATTATATTACAATTGTCGCATATATACTTGAAGGCCGTTATTTATATAGACATGTGCATTTGGAATTTCTTGCAATGCTCGTTTTTTTTTTGTTTTTCTTTAATTAATTGTGTGAGATCTTTCTACAAGAATATTTTTACCTTCTTTCTATTATCTGTAGTAATTACCTCATTCATATTATGATGGATGTGTATTGAGTGTAAATAACAAAAAAAATTCTAATTCCAGTCTAGTCTGTCGCATTCATTTTCTCACCAAAGCTCTTTAAAAAAAATGAGCACCTCTATTCTCCCGTGTAATGCTATAGATTAAATGACAGGATAGACATGTCTCTTCAGATTCTCGTGACAGCCAATTTAAGGGAAATATAATTACGTATTCCAAACAATGGAGACTGCAGTGGGAAACCATTCCACCAACTTCCCAAAGGACACATGGTAATTCTCAAATAATAAATGAAAGAAACCTGTAGAAAGTCATGGATATTTTCCAGCGCACCCAGGTCGCTACTGAATGTGACACCAGATCAAGGTTTAGAGTGGGTTTAACGAAAATAACTTGTGAAAATTGCCCAATCCACCTCGGAACTTCCGCTTTTGTGAACGTCTCAGGCGCCGAGCAATAAATCCAGCCCCATCCTGGAGGAGAGCCACTGATTGTGGAAGAGTCTAGGTCTTGGTTTAATATGTTAAAACCTAAATGCTCAATGCCATTAAATTTTAATAAAACTTTGTGACGCTCTCATCAGTCGTGTGTGTGTGTGTGTGCGCCCGTGCGCATATGTTTTTGTGTGAGTATGTGTGTGTGTGTGTGAACGCGCGTACTACTATGTATTCGTCAGTTTTTTTTTGTTTTTTTTATCTATATTGCCAGAATGAAGATGTATACTGATTTTTTTACAGTTTATTTTTTTTTTTTTAAAGTAAATTCCCTCCAAGCAAGCCATTGGAATATCTAAGACAGAAGAGGTTACTAAGTATGGAAGTTTTTTTTTTTTTAAGCATTACGCCCCGAGCAAGGGGTGAAGCCACTAGAATGCAGGGGTTGCAGAAGATTTGGAGCGAGAGCTGATACGAGTGATAGAAGAAAGGATGAGGAGATGGATAGTGGATAGATCAAGGTAACTGGAAATGTCGATTGACATTACATTTGAATAGTTGGAGATTATTGCTCTCAGGGAAAAAGTAATAGGGAAGAGTGATCCACAGGCGAGAGTTGCGAGGTATGAAGCTAGTGGAGTAGAAGAGACGGCTACATTTAAAAGTTTCTACAGTGAAAGGGTGAGAGCGGGATGCTAGCCTCGTAGGGCGCTTGAATTGATGAAGTCTGGGAACCAGTGAAAGCAGCTCATCGGAGTAATTACCATGATAGTACTTGTAAAAAAGACAGAGAGAGGAGACGGCGCATCTGTGAGAGAGCAACTGTAGACGAGAAAGTAAACTTTACGAAGAAACAACAACAAAAGATGTGTAATCAGGAGAACAGTAATTTTTTTTAAGATTACAGTTGGCTGGAAAGCATGGAACCAGAAGAGAGTTTCACGTTCGAAAACAATTCTAAGGATAATAGTTCGAATATAAATAGTGTAAATAAAATTCATTGTCTGAATACCTTTTTAAACAATGCATTTACAGGCTGAATATGGTCAAGAATATATTCGGCATCGAGCAGCAATCTTCAGTCAAAATACTTCGTTTCAATGCGTTGACAAACCGAGACAAAATTTTCCATCCACAGTGTAAAAATTATTGGAAGTATTGGAAGACGCATATAACTCGTGTGAAAGTCTATTACTTTCAATATCACCTTTAAATATATCTTGTTCTTATTTAATTTCGTCAGCAAAATTTTATCACTTATGACATTCCTAATTCAGCTTGACAGTTTTAAATAACACGTACATGTGTGTAGAAAATTTAATTATTTTTAAACAAGATATATTGTGTCATCAACCGCTTTCTTTCGATATTCCATGTCAGAGCCGAGTCTTACATACACTAAAATATATTTATTTTCCGGGCAGCAGACATCTCTCAAGAACTCTGGGTGATTAGAGAAAAGATATTTACTCGCAAAATCTTAAATCTTATTTGGTTTTAAAGTAACTGATCTTTAAAAATATATATATAAGTTGATTGTTTTCTTTTATTCTAAATCTTTTGTATTAAAAACATAATATATTTGGAATGGGGATTGAATTGATAGCTTTAAGGGAAATAAAACTATGTCATTGAGTATATGTTTTGCTTTAGATTGATTGATTATGGGACTACCCCGAGAATATAATTCAATGTTTTAATAATGTTTAATATTTAGTAATATTCGTAGGGGCGTATTTAAAAGAATATTATACTTTATATTTGTTATAAAGAACACGTTTTGAATGGCATATTTAGAAACATTAAAAAAAAAATAGATTAAAATTGCTCACAATTGGTGCTGTTTAGGACGTCATTTTGGTGCCGTGACAGGGGGACGACGTCACACATATATATATATATATATATATATATATATATATATATATATATATATATATATATATATATATATATATATATACATATACATATACATACACATATATGTAAATATATATATATATATATATATATATATATATATATATATATATATATATATATATATATATATATTCGATTCTTTTAAAACTTATATTAATTCTTATTAATATATATGCTATATTTAACGCGTACGTACAAGTGATTATAATTATAGCAATAACAAAAGAACGTCGGTCAACTTGGCGTTGGCTAATGTATAGCGTGGTCGTCTTGAATATACCGACCGAGTATTCTGTTCGATCCTAACCTTTTAACTATTCGTATATATTTTTTATATACCAAAATAAGTTAAACCTTTTAAACAACTAGATAATGTAATAGTAATAACTACTAACAGATCAAATAATTTTTCACAGAGATGCAGGATAAAATGACGTTAATATCTAATCGGCATCGGGTGGCAATTGTACTACGCGTAGTTTAGATACCGAAAGTACAGTCAACCAAGCGATGATGGAACTTACTATTTAATCATAATTGAACTGGCGAGACCAGCTTGATAAATATTACACCACGTCAAGGGGACCAAATTGCGATGAGATAGAATATGCTATTTTTGTAATTCTTAGAAATGATTTCCGGGACTAAATGTCAAAAACTACATGAAGGAATTCTCTTGTCTATTTTTGAAAAAAGTCAAATAAAATATTGTAAAATTATATTTCATTACAAATATTAAAACAAATACAAAATTGTTAAAATTCTATTCAATGTAAAACAGAAAAAATATGTCGCATCGGAACCACGACTATACTAATACAACGAGTATTATATGTGCTAATTTTATATGTTATAATGAAAGAGTTTATGCCATAAAATAAACCCGGATGTTGAATGGATTGTAACGGTAGAAGATTACTCGAGTGCGGAAACGAAGAGAAATAGAATTCACGTCAATTTAACAAACATCTTTATATTTTTGAGAAAGTATATATATATATATATATATATATATATATATATATATATATATGTCTGTGTGTGTATCTGTCTGTCTGTCTGTGGGGCGTGCGCGCGTGTGTGTGTTGACGTATAATTAGACATCAACTTTTATTTCAAGCATCTTTCAACGAAATCAGCCGAAATGTAAGATTTAACTAATCTTCTATTGACATTTTCCAGCATTTTAACAGTTTAAGTTAATGTTGGTAACTACTTTTTTTTTATGAAAACAGCGTCTAGAAATTGGAAACCTTCTTTGAACTGAGTCCTATGTAAAATGTTGGTGTTATCTAATAAACCTTGACTTTATGTTAAAATTATTTTGCTTATTGTCACATATTCATCTATATGTGCGTGGATTGCACTGAATAATATTATATTGTACAAATGTATTTATATTAATTCGACCATATTCTATTTTGAATGAAGTAAAGAACAAGGAATCCTTAGGGGCCATGATCGCCTAAGACCTGAAACGACAAACTACATAGAAGGTTAATCTTATATATATATTTAATGTGGTTCGCTGTTGATTATCTTCTTCTATCCATGCGTTTGCGATCATGGATGTCCCCAATTTCCCGTCTTCTGTAGCTCTTAATAAATTTTGACTTTTTATTATGTCTTTGAAATCTTGTTTTGCCATTCATTTACTCAGACTCATTAGGTAAGTCTTACTCCGCCGCTCTTGCCTTCGATATGTCCTGTGTGTATCACATTTTCCAAACCCTCTTTACTTATTTGGTAAAATTGAAAATTCAACTCTATCTTTCGGATGTCAAACACAATTCCCATTTTGTTTCAATTTTCTTTAAAACATCGTCGTTGCTCATTTATTCGATTCATGGCATTCTCAGCATCCATCTTCAGATTGTCTGGCATCCAATGTCATAGAGGAGGATTACGTAGCATTCCAGTACTCTTTTCTTTGTTTCCGACCAAATGTTTCTGTTTTTTTATCACTTTGCTTAACCTTTTAATTATAATGTTTATTAACATTATTATTTTGTTTGATAGAAGTGTTTTGTGTTGTCGTTCACGCATTTCCATAAACTTCAGCACAACGGTATGGCTTCGTTTAAATAACATATATACTCGCGTTACATGAAACTAAATTTACGGGATCGCATCATACAAGAGATATAATAATAGCGTATGTACTGTTGGCTCTGGCTACGCCCTTGACCAAAATATAATTCCATTTACTGTAGTCAAATTAGCTTCAAAAATTATGTCTTCATGGGTCGTATGATACGCAGTTATATATATATATATATATATATATATATATATATATATATATATATATATATTTTTTTGTCTTTCTTTGTGCGATAATGGTGATTTTCTATGCTTCCCTTAGATTTGACACAAGGCCACAATACTCATTATGCAGTCTTAACTGAAATAGCGAGACGAACTTGTTAACCATTAAACCACTTCGAAGTTTTCGCCCATTTTCTATGCGAAGTGTGGGACAAGGGTGAAGGTTTGGGGCACCTAGTGAGGATCAAAATCTCTGCTCAGTAGTAGCTGATATGTCAAGAAATACCTCGATAACTATTACGAGACGTACACGTGGCCGCCTTTTAACTGCAGTATATTCAGAATTATTTAGATTTGTTTATTTGCTTACAGTATATACTCGCGTATCATGCGACATTTGAAGACCTAATTTTGAAGTTAAATTTAAAGGGGGTTACATCATACATGCGATATAAAATTAACGTATCTACTATATGCACCTGTCTACCCTGTTGAACAAACTATATATCCATTTACACTATTCAAATTAGCTTCAAAATTAGGTCTTCAAATGATGCATGATACTAAATATGGATTTTATCAAGTACCAAGGAAGCAACTCCATTTTTCGCTTCGACGATGTTATGTAAAATACAAGATGTACAATCAAATGAATATCCAGTCTCACACATTATCTCATGAATGAGAGAACCGTCCTTGTGCGCATCTGTACTTACCTACTGTAAGAAAAAAATATATCGATAGAGATGTAACCTTTAAAAATTCAGAAAAATGTAGGATATATCAAATATTTTGCCGATGAATTCACTTAGATGAATATAAGGAACTGAACACCAGTTCATTGTCTCAGAGTTTCGAAGAGCTGCAACACATGATAATATGCGCATGCGCCTTACAGCGATTTCTCTATCTTCAAGCTGTTAAGGGTTCTCTGACAAATAGTGAAAGGTATGCCAACATATAAACATATTTTATAAAAAGCAAAAGGGAATAACATTTGAACATGCTGCATTTCTGTTGAAGGTCAAAGATTCAACATAACTTCACAGTTATATTGCCCGACTTAACTGTGCATTTTCGATGCCATAGGCACACTGAGAATGCGAATATGAATTACCTCCCTTTGGAATGTTATATTCGAATGTTATCATTCATTTTTTCCCGATAGCCCAAAGCGCATATTTGTTATAGATTTTTATTCTTGCATTTCTTTTCATTTTCCTTCGAAGGAATTTTGCCTCAGAATGCAATCGTAAAGTAATTATTAATTTTCTATGCCTGTAATTATTACAAATACGCCATCATAGACACATACCAAAAATAACATGATCATTATTAATATCACTGTTCTTTTACAATACTATATTCAGCGTAGTGCATGTATATCAGTTTTATTACTAACAGTATTATTAACTTTATTATTGCTGCTAATTTGAATATATTTATTCTCCTATAGGTGACGTGTCACTTAGGAACATGTCTCTCCGCAAATAGCTGACGCTGATTATTCTTTATCTGTCATCCATTCACTAAATATAATATTGCGTAATGTTTCCTCTACGTCTGTCTCTCAGTACACCTTCAGTGTATTAAATTATCCAAGCCGTCTTTTCTCATAATATAAGAAGTTTCAACTGTCGCTCTCGTATTTCTATGCATTTTTTTAGTGCAATTTTTCAGAAAACGTTCTTATTGATCACCTGCTCAATCCATTGTATTTTTAGTCCCCATCCCTTATGTGACGTCTTTTGTCGCGGCGTCAGCTGCTCGCTCCTCGCTGTTCCAAACGTGACGTTCTAACCCTTTGGTTAGATTGATACCAGCCTCGTCGTTCTCAACCCGCTTCCAACGCCTGGTTACCAGGGTAACTGTACTGATCTCCGGTCTGCCTACCCACGTTGTGACTTGATCTTAGACAGACGAGATCAAACAGGGCTTGGGGCCGTAATGCAAGTTGAGTCTAACGGGGGTGATAACACACAATTATGTATAATAAAAAAAAAAGAATAAAATAAAAACTCACAAGAAAAAGGTAACAAACTTTTATGTCTATTTGCTCGGTACATAGGACTATGTCTACTTCCCGACCCGTTCTGTGGATTGTGGCACAACGCTTTTGCTAGGCAACTTTAAGGCTTCCAGTTGTCTGCTCTCTACGAAATTTGTGTTTCGGTGTGTCTTTGAACGAAAGTAAAAAAAAAAAAACAAAAAAAAATAACTTATTTCTGTGGTCTGATTTTAAGTCGCTCTTCAAACTACTTGTTCTTGGTTGAAGAAGAGTCCAGAAGTGTGCGTGAATCTTGGTTAGCTATCTTGACGCGGTTTCAACACTGGGCGCTCATCTCTGCTTGTCGTTCACGGCTCAAACTGCAATCCGCTCGCCGTCCGCGGCTGACCACCTTTCTGTCGTTTGGGGTCCCGCTTTTATTGACGCAGTCAAAACTGGGGTGGGTCTGTCGGCGCCAGGGTTTTCTTGATAATTCTAAATACGTATCCACCCTTCTTATTTCTGGTTAGGGATTTTCCATTTTCGGTAATTCACTTTCACTCCTACTTCCTTATTGTGTCTCTGAGGGCGTATACCCGCTTCCCCGCTTCTTCGTATGTCATGTGACCGCTTTCGGCCAATGAGGTCCTGGTCGGGTATCTTTCTCCTCCTTCGTCTGTCATGTGATCCCATCTAGCCAATGACGTCCCCAGTCGGGCGTGGACAATCCGTGGCTTTGTTCTGGGAGAAGATACACCTTGCTTAAAAAAATAAAAATTTAAATTGCCCTTATCATAAGCGACTGCGATGACACCTGGTATTTGTCAAGCAGTTTATCGCTAATTGGATACGACCTAAGAAAGGGATTTCTCAGACTGGGTGGCGTTTTCGTGAATGAATAAAAATATTTCACTTTTTCTTTCGCTCGAAGCTTGATAACAAAAAATCTTCATTATCTCAAAAACATTTTCAGCCAACATCATCTTGTGTGGCTTTTTTTTCAATTCTGGAATTGCCTGTGTTTTCGTATTAGTGGTTTGTCTTCATATCCTTAGATACACTTCCCACCTGTTATCTATCATTTTTTCCATTGTCCCTAAACTTTTGTTTCTTCAACCATTTGATAACAAACTTCCATTTTTCGTGGACACGGAAGTAGGTCAGGTGCTTGACCTGATATTTTTGACATCTGTTATGTGCCAGTCGAGCGTGTGTGTGCTCACTTACGACCTGGTTTCGTATTATTTATTTTTCTCTTTTTTCTTCTGTCTTCTTTCTTTCTTCTAGATCGCTTGAACGTAAAGAAAGAATTATTCTCAAAAAACCCAAATATTTTTCAGCTCTAAATAATTATCAAATGGTTGACAAACCGTAAAAAACAAATCATATATTTATGAATATTTCTTTTCAGCTTGCTAACTTATGCATGGTGCCACAATCCTCCCCTAACCGATTTGTCATTTCTTCGTAAATGACACCTAAACACAAATACATCATTTAACATGCACCATGCATTTGTCTCATGCAATTCTATACTACTTTCTTACATGCAGTGTAATGTTCTTTTTTTAACTTTTTTTGTTCTACATGCAAATGTAATGTTCTTTTTTTCATCTTCTTTTTCTTCATGCAAAAGTAATGTTCTTTTCATCTTCTTTTTGTCTACATGCAATGTAATGTTCTTTTCATTTTCCTTTGTTCTATATGCAAAAGTAATGTTCTTTTGTCTTTTTGTTCTACATGCAATGTAATGTTCTTTTTTCATCTTCTTTTGTTCTACATGCAAAAGTAATATGTGCGTGTGTCTGTGGGTGCAGATGTGGTTACTATGGTTTGTTCTTCTTGGTCAATGTTTTCCTTCCGCTGTGGGAGGTTTTTCCGCCGCACGTGGTGGTCTCACGCCAGCCTCCTCCGTTGGTCTTTCAGCAATTTCATGCCAGTCCTGTCTGAGTAAGGAACACTGCTCGGCATCTCCTCTCGAGTTGCTGCATGCTCATTAGATTGTCGTTCGCTAATCTCCTCTTACTCTTAACCTTCCATATTAATACACCCCCGATAGCTATAACTAGGAATGTACCCATCACTATTGACCAACTTATCGCGATCTGCTCATCGTCTTCCCAAGCCACACCTTCGTTTCCCAACGCACTTAACTTGTCTCTCACTTGATCTATATCGATCTTTTCTATCGGCTTCATTAATACAGGCATTTTATTTAAGGTAACATTAGAGAATCCCTTCACTATCGGCTCCCACAATTCTGTACAATTGAATAAGCCTCTACCAATCATCTCTATGATTGAATCTTTCTCTTCATATCTTTCTTCTTCCTGGTAATAGGGGGGTAGGGAAATGGATATCCCAACTGCCGAACATCCAAATGGGTAGCTTTAACAGGGATAACGGTGGCCTTATTCTTTAATGTCCTTGTGGACTCCCCCACATAACTTAGACAAGCTGATGGGTTTCTCGTGGCTACTGCCCACACCTTGGCTGAAAACACTGATAGCTTTTTTTGGTAATGCACGTGTTTGTTAATACCCCACTTGGCAGGTTCTTTTTATTCCTTCCTCTTCCCTTCAAACAATTCTATATGCACATTCTGCGGTTACCAGTTTTATAGATAGGGCTTAACGAGGTCAAGTCCCCAGAGCATCATCTCTACACCTTCCAGATTCTTCAGCTGATAGCAACATGAATTTCGTTCTCCCGAATTTAAAGCTATGTAGTCTGCTTCCACCTTTGTACCTTTGCTATCATTCCCAAACCATCTTTTCTGGGGTAGGGATGGGTAGTTTATAACCTGGTATATCTCGAATATACTCGCCATCTAACAACGGAACAGATATCACAACCAATAGTCGCCTATTTTCTAACAAGGTCACACATCCTAGTGCATTATAATACTTCCACAATTCTTTGGTGGGGTCCACTGGCAGCCTTAAGTGGTGGGGTAACTCGGTCTGTATTCCGAGTAGCGCTTCCCTTAGGTGACCCGGGTTTACTATGCTTGGGGAGAGGTGTCCTAATGACAGCATGTCTAATTGCGCTCTCATATGTTCCAGCAAGGTCGTCAACGACGGACTAGTTTGTCGTACCTTATTCGTAATTGACATCAGTTGGAAATATTTTTGCATGAATCCGCTCATTTCCTGTAATTCAAACATTACAGTTTCTGTATTATTAATTACTCTTGTCTCAACCTTGCCAGGTTGTCTTATTAACCAATTGATTCTGGCTCTATTTTTGGCCACTTCTAACATTATCACATTTAATATTGTCACACTCTCCTCGCCACCTGAGCAAGCGTCCTCTGGTTTACCTCCACTTCCCAGTTTCCTTCTTATGAATTTAACGTCACCTTCAGTCACTGTTCCAAACAGGACACTCAACGCTTTTCCCACAATCGGAACTACTGATCTCCTTTTCCGCGTCTGCAGTAACTCTATTCCCTTCAGGTAGTTTTGCATGTCCCTCCATTGAGCCTCATCATAGTGGCCTCTGATTCTAGGAGTGCAATAAACTAAGATACCCTTTTTCCTTGGGATAATCTAGTCCTACTTTCAACCGGGCTGCATCCAGTTGCGTTAGCTCGTTTCTAACTTATTTAGTAAAGACTCATATGGTTTCAAATCCATCACGAATGTGATCAACCATTTAGACCTGGTTATATTACTTCGCTCGTTTTTTTTAAAATGGTGTTTCGGCTGCGCTTCCAGCTTCCGCCATCGTCACCATCAGCGTGGCTACCACCATCATCGTCATCATCAACCCTTTCATCTTGATCATTCCTGAAAGGTAACAAAATTCTCTTTGTTGTTATTCTCACACCACTCAGTCTCGATCGACTCATCACCAATTATTTCATAATTTCTTTCTAAGTTCAGATCTTCCTCCTCTAGCTAACCTCTAGCAGACAGAATGGCCTGACAGACACGTGGTGCCCAATCCAAAGGTCGTACTTCATGACACCACTGATGGCCAATCAACAATGCCAATAATCTTCTTCCGTCCCTCGTGAGGTGCAGCCCAATACTCCATCCCTCCATCCACATCCACCGCAGTCAGCCAGCAGGTTTTTGATGAGCCAGTGTCGTTATCTATCGACACTGAATGCTTCTATTCTACACAGCCCTCTTGTTCTACTGAGATTTGGGGTTCTTCGCCCTCCTTGATCTCATCTTCCGAGGTGATTCCTGCTCAACCTCTAACCTTCTCTCTGTGTTTAACTGCCGTCCAGGAGGTGTTTTATCCTCTTCTTCATCCCCTGATTCTTCTTTCTGTTTAGAGTCTTCGCCTTGAATGTCTTTAATACCTTCGACTCTTATGTCTAAAATCTCTCCTGTTCCTTATCCTTTCCTTTGAGCTGGGAAAGGGGTATTTGATCCTCCTCCCCCCACTCGCTGGACCCTTCGTCCTGTTCAGGGTGCCTCTTTTTAGAGTCCTCGACTGCTTGATTGGATGTCCTCGTTTTTTTCTTCCTTTTCCTTGGACATAGGGGTGCGATGGCGACCTCACAGGGTCTTCTCTGCACCGATTCAGTCGACGACTGAACATCGCTAATCCCCGCTGAGGGTTCCAACTCCGTCACTCGGTTCGCTTCGTCTATCTGGCCAAGTCGACCTATCTCCTCATCTTCTTCGGAATCTTCTTCCGTATCCATTTCTTCTGGTTCAACCAGAGTTACTTCCTTGTCCTTGTCTACTTAGGCCTCGGCTCGCTCATTTCCAGGTTAGCTATTTCAGCCTTCTTCAGATCATTGGCATGAACCCTCCTCGCTCGTCCTGCCACTTGATGCCATATTACATATGATACTGGACCCGTCTGCTCTACTATCCGGTAGTACGGTTCCCATCTCCGGTCCAGTTTTCCTCTCTCTGGTGGATTTTATAGTAGACAGGGTCTCCAACCTTCAATTCTACTACCTTTCTTTTCAGCATTCACTCTCTCATTTCTTTTCTCCTGGCCCTCTTTATTCTTCTTCTGGCCTGTACAAATATCTTATGTTGTTGTTCCAGCAATAGTCGATGATGATATTCTCCATATACTTTCTTCGGGGCTTCAGTAGGTTATCCACAGGCAGGACCACGTCTCTGCCAAACAACAAAAAGTAAGGAAAAAATCTGGAGGTTTCGTTTATCGTAAACCTCACGGCCGCCAGAGCCTGCGTCAAATACAAGTCCCAATTTCCAGTGTTCTCTCTGACCAGCTTGGCCAATACATCTCCCAAGGTTCTATGAAACCTTTCCACTTTAGCATATCCTTGGGGGTGATATGGAGATGTTTTTACGTGCTCTATATTCAAACCTGTCAGAACTTCTCTCATTATGCTGTTCACATTCTCCGTGCCATTATCTGTTACCAATTGTACAGGGGCGCCATACCTAGGGAAGATTTCACTTATTATCAACCCGGCCACAGTTCTAGCCTTCTTGTCTGGTACTGCAAATGCTTCAGGCCAATTTGTTAGCCAATCGACAAAACTCACTATATAATTGTTTCCTTGTGCAGTTTCCCCATACTCACCTTCTCGAAGGGGAAGTTTGGTACGTCCGTTTCCTCCAAAGGTGCCATTTCCTGCCTTCGGCTGTCAACTGTTCTTTTACCGTATCAAATGCCCGTTGACAGTCCTCTGTCCACTTGAACCTAGCGTATTTCTTCGTCAGGGCTACTAGTGGTATGGCAATTCTTGAAAACGCCGGGACGAAGCGTCGGTAGTAGCCTATAGCTCCTATAAAACCGCTTACCTGTCTCACTGTCTTAGGCTCTGGCATTTCCCTTATGACCTTTACCTTATCCATGTCGGGTTTAATACCGTCTCCGTTTATGACAAGGCCTAAATACCTAGTCTCTTCCTTCAGAAACTGACACTTTGACAATTTTAATTTTAAGCCGTGTTTTCTTAACCTTCCCAACACTTGTCTTAAATGGAAAAAGTGTTGTTCCACTGTTTCCGAAAATATTAAGATATCGTCCAAATACTCCATGGAAAAGCTCTCGTATCCTCCTAACACTATTGACATTAGCTGTTGGAAGACTCCCGGGGCATTAGCTAAACCGAATGGCATCACCCTGAAGTGAAACAGTCCCGGGTGACACGCAAATGCGGCCTTCTCCTTGTCAGCCTCATCAAGGGCTACCTGCCAATACCCGGACCTCAAGTCCAACGTAGAGAAGTACTTTGCCTTCCCTAATAATGCCAATATGTCATCTATCAGTGGCAATGGCACCGCCAACGGCTTCGATATAGAATTTAGTTTTCTAAAATCTACACAGAAACGGTGCCCGCCATCTTTCACCCACTATTACTATTGAAGCTCCAAGGGGAGATCGATCTTTCGATCATCCCAGCTTCCAACATCTCTTCCACCGCCTCTTCTACAAGGGTCTTTTATGTATAGATGTCCGGTAGGTTTTTAATTTCACAGGGGTGATCTCCGGTGTCGATTTTCATTTTGACTGTGTGGTCTGGCCTAGTTCCTTGTCTGACTGGGCTACCACATCTCGATTGTCCCTCAACAGACCCCCACTCTGGTTCTAAATTGATCCGGTGCTAATATATCTTCGTCTACGATTCCTTCTGTTTGCTCTACAAGTTTCCTTCGTTAATCCTCGAATCTCACCCGATTCAGAGTCCGTAGGGGAAGCGCTCTCCCTATCTCCTCCCTCTCCTAACCTTTATAGTCTTTTGGCCTGGTTCACCATCATAATGGGCACCAATTCGGCTGCCTCCACCACCGTTTCGCACAGGGTTACCTCGCTCTTTCTAGGCCCTTTCCTTCTACAGGGTCCAACTGCAGGGTCCTCTCCCTACCCTTTTTCCAGACATTAACCTACCCTTTCCCCGACACCGCCGTCCCAGGGGTAGCTTTACATCTTCCTCCACCACTATTGTTATCTCTTCCTCTGGTGGGCATCCCAATGGCGTTCTCTCGCCATTCACCACCAACACAGTGGGGTTAAACTCGATCTGGGCCTTTGGCTCCGGAGCCAATCTTCTCCAAGATTGCCTCCGTACACAGGTCGGGGTTACGTAAAAATTTTGGGTGCTTCTTACTTTCCCAATCCTCACCGGGAGCCTCACCATCCCTTTTATCTTCAGGGGGTCTCCATCTGCTTCCGTGACCTCTATGTCCGCTTCCGGTAACCTTCTCTTCCGTTTCACCCGCCTGTATGTTTCCTCTCTCATCAATGACACAGATGCTCCTGTGTCCATCAGAGCTCTCATTGCCCTACCCCCTATCTCCGCTCTACAGGATAGTTCTTTCTCTTGCGTTAGCGAAGAGAACACTTGAGCTTTCCTCTTCCTGGGTTCCCACCCTTGGGTTAACCGAGCCATAGGCGCCGGTAGTAATAAATCACCTTCATCTTTCTCATCAGGTGGAGTCATGCGCCCTGCACCTGGGCGACCCCGGCCGGACCTCTCAGTCTCCCCGCGGCTGTTTCTAAGGATACAGCTTCTCTTCAGGTGTCCTGGCCTCCTGCAAAACCACCACCTTCTTGTCGGACAGGTTGCCGCAAAGTGGCCCGCCCGACCACATGTCCAACATTTTGCTCTTTTCCTTTCAACTGGGTTATTCTTGTGTCTACCCTGGGGACCTGTCCTCTATCCAAGCGGTTCGCCCGACCACTGGTCCAAGCTTTTATTTCTCTTCTTTTTAACTGGGCCACCCTCCCTCTTAATTCCGGTGTGGCCCGCTGGCTTTTCCCTGGGCCGGTCTCTTGGGCTCAGCCTTCTTTGTTAATATCGGTAGGGCACCCTTCCTCAGCCCGCACCGCTTGGCCAGGTGTCATTTCTTACCATATCTGGTGCACCTGTCCTGATCGAAGTCTGGGGGCAACCCCCACTTCGTCGGACATTCCGCCGCCCTGTGGTCCTCGTGCCCACAGGTCCAGCAGACCAGCCCGTATCGACCCGGCGTGGGCTTTCTATTGGGGTCTTCTTCCCATACTTCAGCCTGATCTACTTCTAATTTAACCTTCTGATTCCACGCGGGGGATCTTCCGCCTACCCCCCTCCTTCCGGCCTCCTGACTTAGTATCTGTTTCCTTCCACACCTCTTCACCTTTTCCCATACGCCCTGGCTCTCTTGGCCAGATCTATTGCTGCCGACAGTCTCAGCGGTCCCTCTTTTTAGCACGTCGTGACGAACACGCTCGTCACTTAGCGCCTCCACATACAGGTCCGCTAGTTGGGCCTGCATAACCGCATTGTCTCTGACCACTTCCGGGAAGGCCATTGATGACAGCTTCCCTGCTCGGGCCCCCCAATTCTCCCGAAGGTTTCGTCCTGCAGCTGTGTCAGTTTTAGGAGGGCCCTCATGGCCTCTATAGCCGTGCCCTCGTCCCGGCGGATTCCTTGGTCAATAGTCCCTTTAACCTTTCCCAAGATAAGTGGGGTTGACTCTCCAAAGAGCTCCTTCACGAATTCAGACGCTTTTCCTTTTGTGGCATCGTATGCCAAATACAGGGTTTCGTGGTCTGAAAGTTCGTAAATAACTCGGCTCTTCTCCAGGATTGCCAGCCAGTTTTTGAATTCTTTCCCGCTGCCGTCAAATGCTGGGCCCCTCGGTCCACCTAACAGCCTTCTTAAATCAGCTGACAACCCTTGTCTTACTCCCTCTTCATCCCCCACTGCTCTATCTGAATCATAGTCCGACATATTTAAAGAGAAAGACAATCTACGCAGCAACAATCGAGGTTGGGAAATAAAATAAAGTATCCTACTTTAAGACGATTCTGTTCTCGTTCCTTTCGGTCCCGGGTCGTTTCGAGTCCTATTTGAAATTTCTCAGCAACAGCGGTCGATCGATGTAACGTGGCTGTCTCAGGGTTGATCCTTTGGTCACGGCACCATTTGTGACGTGCAGTGGTCCAGGGTGGTGATCCTTTGGTCACGACACCATTTGTGACGTCTTTTGTCGCGGCGTCAGCTGCTCGCTCCTCGCTGCTCCAAACGTGACGTTCTAAACCTTTGGTTAGATTGATACCAGCCTCGTCGTTCTCAACCCACTTCCAACGCCTGGTTACCAGGGTAACTGCACTGATCTCCGGTCTGCCTACCCACGTTGTGACTTGATCTTAGACAGACGAGATCAAACAGGGCTTGTGGCCGTAATGCAAGTTGAGTCTAACGGGGGTGATAACACACAATTATGTATAATAAAAAAAAAGGAATAAAATAAAAACTCACAAGGTCCAACGTATCAAGAAAAAGGTAACAAAATTTTATGTCTATTTGTTCGGTACATAGGCTATGTCTACTTCCCGACCCGTTCTGTGGATTGTGGCACAACGCTTTTGCTAGGCAACTTTAAGGCTTCCAGTTGTCTGCTCTCTACGAAATTTGTGTTTCGGTGTGTCTTTGAACGAAAGTAAAAAAAAAAAAAAAACTTATTTCTGTGGTCTGATTTTAAGTCGCTCTTCAAACTACTTGTTCTTGGTTGAAGAAGAGTCCAGAAGTGTGCGTGAATCTTGGTTAGCTATCTTGACGCGGTTTCAACACTGAGCGCTCATCTCTGCTTGTCGTTCACGGCTCAGACTGCAATCCGCTCGCCGTCCGCGGCCGATCTCCTTTCTGTCGTTTGGGGTCCCGCTTTTATGGACGCAGTCAAAACTGGGGTGGGTCTGTCGGCGCCAGGGTTTTCTTGATAATTCTAAATACGTATCCACCTTCTTATTTCTGGTTAGGGATTTTCCATTTTCGGTAATTCACTTTCCTCCTACTTCCTTATTGTGTCTCTGAGGGCGTATACCCGCTTCCCCGCTTCGTATGTCATGTGACCGCTTTCGGCCATTGAGGTCCTGGTCGGGTAACTTTCTCCTCATTCGTCTGTCATGTGATCCCATCTAGCCAATGACGTCCCCAGTCGGGCGTGGACAATCCGTGGCTTTGTTCTGGGGGAAGATACAACTTGCTTAAAAAAATAAAAATTTAAATTGCCCTTATCATAAGCGACTGCAATGACACCTTCGGCTTTTTTAACACGTGGTATTTGTCAAGCAGTTTATCGCTAATTGGATACCACCTAAGAAAGGGATTTCTCAGACTGGGTGGCGTTGTCGTGAACGAATAAAAATATTGCACTTTTTCTTTCGCTCGAAGCTTGATAACAAAAATCTTCATTATCTCAAAAAAAACATTTTCAGCCAACATCATCTTGTGTGGCTTTTTTTTTTTTCAATTCTGGAATTGCCTGTGTTTTCGGATTAATGGTTTGTCTTCATATCCTTAGATACACTTCCCACCTGTTACCTATCATATTTTTTCCATTGTCCCTAAACTTTGTTTCTTCAACCATTTGATAACAAACTTCCATTTTTCGTGGACACGGAAGTAGGTCAGGTGCTTGACCTGATATTTTTGACATCTGTTATGTGCCAGTCGAGCGTGTGTGTACTCGCTTACGACCTGGTTTCGTATTATTTATTTTTCTCCTTTTTTTTTCTTCTGTCTTCTCTTTCTTTCTTCTAGATCGCTTGAACGTAAAGAAAGAATTATTCTCAAAACCCAAATTTTTTCAGCTCTAAATAATTATCAAATGGTTGACAAACCGTAAAAAACAAAAATCATATATTTATGAATATTTCTTTTCAGCTTGCTAACTTATGCATGGTGCCACACTTATAAGACAATCACCATCGCTTCGAGTGTCTGATTCTTTTATGTCCAGTGTTCACTGCTACGTAAGATATATGGATTTGACATAGAAGAACGGGTCTCTTTTTCTTTGTTTCTCATGAAATACTCTTGTGTCATAATATATTTCTTTGGTTCTGAAAGGCCTCTTGCACTAATCAAACGCGCTTATCTATAAGAGACATTTAACTTAGAGATCTGAGTTACGAGTGAAATATTGTTGCAAGATGAATGTAAGATTATAAGAATTTGTAAATAACAATAATTCACTGGGGAACAAATTTTAATTTTTTGTCTATTGAATTAAATTTGACATTTCTATCTAATTTGGGTGCGCTGAAGACGAGGTTTTATTCATTTTTGCACTATCAGGTCCTGATTATTCTCAAAATTCCCCCTCTTTCATCGTATTGATAAAAATAATTTTTCTCAATACTCGCTAAGTCATTTTACAGTTACACAGGATGCAACCAAGTTTTTCATCCAGGTATTTTTACCTATACATATGGTATTATTGTAATTACGCTAAAATATCATATAATTTCTAGAAGTGAATCGAGCATTCCTGTTTCCTGTAGTATATACCAGAGGGACAACTAAAATATATAAAACCGACTTCTTTCTGGAGTTAATAAGAAAACTCAATCAGTCAGTTTATTAAGTTTGGAGATTAAAATAAGTTTGAATTAGCATATGATATAATGAGTAATTATGTAATCTTGGATTTATAGGTGATTTAATTAAACGTAATTTATATTTTACATAGCTATGCGTGTTTTCTATTTTTATTTCATTGATTGTAAGTACCTATTCCACAATAAGTTTCTTAGGCGGAAATTTTTGAGAGTCCACAATTAAGAACATTAATTAAAGAAATCAATTTTCACAATGTCAGGAATGAATACAAAAAAAAATCCTGTTTCTCATTTGTGGATTATATAGGAAACGTTTTAGACAATTATAGAATAGATAATTACGAAGAAATCGTAAAAAAATGTAAGGGACTACAGAGATTTAGATTGAAACACGAGCGTAGAAATGCAATATTTGAATAGCACTCTTGAGCAATGTCCTAGTAATTTAGGTGATATATGTGACGAACGATGAGATGAATTCCACCGAGATATCAAAATTATGGAGGAACGATACTAAGGCCACTGGTTTTCATACATGACTGTTGTTTTCAGGGGGTTATCTGACTTCAACAATCAAATAAGCGAGAAAATCTTGTAAAATATAATTCTGCGATAGTGAATGCTTCAAATTGTTTGTTTTTTGTTTTTTTGTTTTTTTTTTAATCATTTCTATCTTTATAATGTAATGGTACTGTAGGTTGAAATGCTTGCATTCATATAACTTGAAAGAGATTGAAAACACGACTTAATTTTTAGTCCAGATTTCAAACATCTAGAAAATGACACATAGTCTGTTGACGAGAATCAGGGTCAAATGGGGCTAAATCGTGTTGAATTTGCATTCAACGCACCCAAATTAACTGGAATCAATATTCATATACATTCAGCAAAATATATGTCACCCAATGTAATATATATATATATATATATATATATATATATATATATAGATAGATAGATAGATAGATAGATAGATAGATAGATAGATAGATAGATAATATTAGTGGAAAATATACACATACATATGCAAAATATATAAATATATATGTATAGCTACATACACATATATGTATATTTTTTGAATAAAAAATTCCGAGAGGATAGAATCCAGGTAGAACTCAATGTCCAGGACAGAGTAAGGATATAATAAAAAGGCTTTAACACTAATATTCCA
>CAHIKZ030005283.1:992500-1027500 GCA_903632075.3 Acanthosepion pharaonis | reverse complement strand
TATGTTCTTCCTATTCTCTTATTAGATTACTTCTAGCAACTTAAAAACAAATTAATAATAATTTCCTCTTGGTTTATATCGATCAATTAGTAGTATGAAAATAGAATTTATAATACTAATCGAAAACATGATAGCGAAAGCTATTATTACTAAATGTTTTCTTAATATTCGATAATACTTTATTAAATAGTCTCTTAACTGAAGAGATTAAATTTGTACCGTTTTATATGAGTGCAAAATGTTATCAGTAAGTAAATTCTCTTCGGTTGACAGAGAGATGAATTAGCGTTAATATGTTTTCACGGGCTAAACTAATAAATTTCGGATGATCAGTGTCGATGAGGACATCATGAAAAGTTTTAATTCTTAGGAACAAAAATATTTTACATCATCTCCTTCAGTTTATATTTACGTGGTCAAATATTCTGGAAAGATATACCCTCTATGAAACCGACCCTTGTAGAATGTTTATAGAGTTGTGGCAAACAATTATTAGAGAAAGAACACATGGCTCAGCCATTTGTGTACTTCCATATATTTTGTTGTTTGGGTCAAGTTCACATTGTCAATGATGAGTGGACAGAACGAACAGGAAAACAAATGAATACGTGAAACACCAGATTCGAGGGGCTGAATACAACAACAATCACATAAGTGACAAATTTAATTTACAGTACCCTGGAGTCGGAAGGCTGAAGGTAACATTAATCAGCTAAATGACAAAAATTTTAGTTGCAATAATTATATATATATATATATATATATATATATATATATATATATATATATATATATATATATATGAAGAAATTTTGAAAAAACAAACAAAATCCTTATATATATATATATATATATATTTATATATTTAGTTAGCAAGCCTTCCTTGACGATCTGCTTAGACGAAACCTTGGTAAGTTTGTCTGGCTCTCTAGGTTTAAGTAGGTCTGCTCTACTTACTGTATCGATCACTTTATTTAGTTATTTTGCCTACTCGTACAGGTTTTTTTTCTTTGGACTTTGGACCTGCATGCTAGGCGATTATTTTCGGCTAGGGTACATGTTCTTAGTTCTCTCTTTTTGTTTATACCTATTTTCCCTTTGTTATTGGTTTGATTATTTGTAAATCAAGACACCGATGGTTTCCTGAACGATTTTAGTTTCTTATACCTATAGGGTTATTACTAATACTAATAATATATATATATATATATATATATATATATATATATATATATATATATATATATATATATATATATATATAAAAAAACAGATAGAGTGAGAGAGACCTTGTCCCCCTAGTTGTCAAGAATGTTGAACCTCGTCCACAGTCAGATAACTCTGCTAGTGGTCAAGGAGTGCAACGTTCTTCTATCGGCTCCAATATCTGCCGCGAGGTTGTCACCAGTTTGCAGATGGTCGTGTCGAAGTGTCAGATGATTCGGTTGCAGTGATCATCAGATAGTCGCAGGACATAACCAGGGCCAGCTAACTCGACGCTGAGCAATGTTGCGGAATATTTATTTTCTGGCCGTTTCTCATTGGACACAAGATAGGACCAGTGCACCCATGCAATTGTCCTTATATATAACAAATTATTACATATTTAGTGAATAAATTCATTTGTGTAGACATACTATTTTTAGAACGTTAAAATAATATCGACCTGCCTCGTGATCGAATGTATTAATAATGGAAATGTGCCTGAAATCAGAAAATAACACAAAATCATATCGTCGGAATGATGACTGGCCATATGAAACCCTGCCACTTAATTATTAATTGGATGAATTGTGTATTCCAGAAAAGTATAATGTTATAGGAAAGTGTGAGAGTATGGGAGAAGGTATAGATTAAGTAAGTATCAAGATGCTTATATAAGTGTGGGTACCAGGGAACTTTTAGGCAGTCATTGTTCGGAAGGTAGGGGATACCATCTACATGGGTGCTTTGTTCGTCATCTATTTGTCTTCTTCTCCTTTTTCTTTTTCAACTTCTTCCTCCTCTTTTACTTCTTCTTCTGAAGCTACTACTAGTACTACATCTACTTTTATCTTCTTCTTCTTCTTCTTCTTCTTATTATTATTATTATTATTATTATTATTATTATTATTGTAATACAGCTTATTCAACAAGGATTAGAAAGATAACAAAATGGTGCTGACAAAATGTTTAGAGTACTTGGACAGTTGTATTACCGGAAAGTAAAGACATAAGAATGGTATAAATTGATAATCCTAAAATCTTCTCAAAACGCAAAAATAAATGTTGACTCTGATACGAACAGACACGAATTTCAGTAGGATATCATAATAATGACCCTGTTGCAAACAGACATGTAGGTCAAAGAATATAGATCTTTCGAACATATTCCATAGATATAACGATAATGTAATAACAGTCTTCAAATCTGCGCTTGTGGGAAAGAGACAAATTGTCACCCAGCGAACAACTCCAGATATTTTTAAGTCTATCAAGTCCAGAAAGTGTAGAATGAACCTTTGCATCACTAATATGACTGTAACAGTTATTTTTGTGTCTAATCTAACACGTGTCAGGATAAAATTTCAGAAGGTGCCACTCTCATCGCAACAAACTGGATATAAGAGTATAACTTGTGGTCTAGATTAAGCTTGATGCCAAAGATAGCTTCAAATCTTACAGTTTCATTGAGAAGAGAACCATATATTCTAACTGGGAAACACTCAGAATAGGATTGTACCTGATTAAACGATACTAGATTGTTTATTATATACTGAAAGTTATAAGTCAATTATTTTCCGTTTGAACTATTGAAGGATTGATAATGAAAACAGACGTCATAATAATGAAAACAGACGTCATAATAATGAAAACAGACGTCATAATAATGAAAACAGACGTCATAATAATTGGAGGTCAATTATGAACTACCTCATAAAATATCGGAAATGCTGATAATAACAGACCCTTTGTTGCTTGAGATAATGTGATTGCTTTGACTTTACTCCAAAGGAAACAAATACAGTGATTTTAATAAGTATTGACAGATTATTACTGATTAAATCATGTGGGATTACTCTTATGATATTTGACAGTTCTTCATTGCTTACACCAAGTAACTCTGAATTACCCTTGTAGAGAATTGAATGATGGTCCCAAAATATATTATTATTATTAGTATTATTATTATGATTATTATTATTATTATTATTATTAGAGTTTATTTTCAACTTTTATTAATATAGATAATATTTCATTTATTACTATGAATGATGTTTTTGATAAATAATTTTGATTTAAGACGTACATTATAATGGTTTAAATTATTCCCAGTACATATTTACATTTATAAGCAAATGACTGTATATATATATATATATATATATATATATATATATATATATATATATATATATATAATATTTTAATTCAAATCTGTTTCGTTGAATAATATAGACTTATTGTGTCTACTTAGTATTATAGTGACCCTTTCCAGCTGTCTATGTCAAAATTATGCAAACAACACTCAACAAAATTGATTACGAATATCGCAAAAACATATTAAAGTGAAAATAAAATTTATATATTAATGGCATTTTACATTTCTTTCAATTCCAGGTCAGCTCCTTTATAGTGAAATGCTTGCTTTGTAAAAATTGCATAACTACAACGGATGGAATTTAAAAAAAATCTAAAATATCTATAACAGAGAATATTCGCGTGTTTTTAAAAATCTCTATGGCAAAGAGACGCAGATTTTATTGAATTTACAATGGCATATTTCTCTTTGAAATTTGCCCGTGGATATGATCTTAGAATAGGAGGAAATTATTTGAGTTGAAAAAAAATACTACGTTGTCTTGCTTGATAGTTTTCATTTCAAAATAAAGAAACTGATGAGACGACTGAAAGGGGCAGTATAGAAATAAGTAGACACAAATATGTCTATATTATTTAACGAATTACATTTAAATGCACACACACATACATACATACATATACATACATACAAACACAGACATATATATATATATATATATATATATATATATGAATGATATAAAGGTATACATTGAGATTGCTAGTCTGTAAGTTTCATGCTTAAACGCAGTCTTCAGACCTGATGACTGCGTTGAAGCATGAAACAAACTGCCACCGATTGGTATTAACCTAAATGTAAACTTTTACATTATATATTTACACCCTCGTTATTCCTTTTATTGGGCAATTTAAAACATACATATAGCTTACCGTAAAAATATATTTGTATAATTTTCATTGCACATACACACGCACACACACACACATATATATATATACACACGCACTTACACACAAACATACACACACACTCACACACGCATATATATATATACACACACGCACTTACACACACACACACACACACACACACACACACACACACACATATATATATATATATATATATATATATATATATATATATATATACCCGGTTATTAACTCATTTACGGACACTCCTGTATGCCATGGTTGCTAGAAAATCCTTATTACAAACGCCTCCTCAAATAAAAGCATCTACCTGTGGTTTATATTGCAACTTTTCTGGGCTGAACATAGTTACATTTTGTTAAAGATAAGCGACAAAGAGCAGAATCGTCCGTGATCATCTTTTTTTTTAACAAGACCGGCATGCTCTACCCTAGGTAAAGATTGCTTGTGACACGATAACTTTTACCACGACTATCGACGCTTTCTCAATTTTTTTCACAATCCTAGGGTTACCAGATGATATGGTTTCCATGCAACTTCTGGGATGTATATAACAGTTAGTATTCTGGCTACTAAAGTGGGATCCGGATTTCATCATTTAGTCTAAGTGAAATTGTGTAGGCAGAACAATTCGTAAGTCGTCGATGATTTTGTTTGCATCAATTATAAATTCCTCGTGGCCGAGTATACTGGACTTGTCCAAAAGGAATGGTTAGCCTAGTTTATGAGCTCTCTCCAATAAACTATAACGGGGCTTCGCTTTGTATTTTTGCAGTGTAGTTGCAATATAAAAAAACGGGTGGGATCTGTAGACGGAGCAGACATCTGTAATAGGGTTTTACTTACCGCTCTGACAGACGAATGCACCAGGAGATTAGTAATCGTAATCTTTAGGTCATGTATTTTTCGTAGCTCGACTCTCTATATGTTCGTCAATGAGAAATTATAGATACCACGACTAGGATATATAAAACGTTAAGATATCACCCAATGGCCTGAAGAATGCTTTTAAACAAGAAGTAGACTGTTATTTTCACAAAATCTAGTATTGTTGAATTTATCGCTAACATTTTTGTCAAAAATATGTTAGCGATAATTTCGTAAATACAAAATACTGTGTGGATTTTAAAAAAATGTTAGCGTGTAGCAAAAGACAGCCATATTCGTTTTATCACAGCTCATCAGCGTGGCTAGAAACTCAACTGATTTGTTATCAGTCGGAGATTCTCAGCTCTAGGGCATCGACGACCGGTAGAGGGAAAGGCGAACCTTTGCGTATTTAATTTTCATAAACAAACTAGTCACTTAGAGAACTCAATCGGCTTGGATTATCAGCTGTTCCAGTGACTGTTTACAAATTTTCTTTTTTCTCCCAACAGTAATCGATCGATTAAATTATTTTATCAATGTCTAATATCGTCATCCACAGAGAGACAGTTTCGCTGTATCACATCTCATTATTGTGGTTAGACATCCGATCGCTTCTGGCCCCGTGAGAAACCAGTTCTATTTGGTCTCAGTCGGAGATTCTAACCCCGAGGACATCGACGCCAGGCAGAAAGAATTTTTGCTTATTTATTTTTCATAAGCACAGCAGCCACTTAGAGAACTCAATCGCGTTGGAAAGACTTGCACTATCATGTGTGTGTGTGTGTGTGTGTGTGTGTGTGTGTGTGTGTGTGTGTGTGTGAGTAAATTATCATTACATATTCCCCAGATTATATTTCTGTGAAAATCCATGAAGAGCTCAGTATTGCTGATAATGTTTTATTTCTTATGTCTTCACGTTACTAATCCTTTTCAGGAATATTAATTTTATAAGTTACGTCAGAGAAATATTTTTGCAAGTTGTGTGTGTGTGTGTGTATATATATATATATATATATATATATATATATATATACAGTGTAACCCGGATATAAGAGAGTTGTCGGGACCGGAGAATAAGTCTCTTATATCCGGGTTTGGTCTATTTTATGTACATTAACACAGGCTCTAATTTGGGACCAGAGAAAATCTCTCTTATATCCGGGTTTCCCTTATATCCGGGTCTCTTATATCCGGGATTCACTGCATATATATATATATATATATATATATATATATATATAGAGAGAGAGAGAGATAGATAGATAGATAGATAGATAGATATAATTGAGATTAGGTTTCTAATACTTACAAATGTGCTGTTTTCTGAAATCATATCTTTGTAGTCTGGATTAAATATCAAATTAAATTATTTCATTTTATCATTATGTTAAGTGTTCATCCGTCATCCGAATGCTCTTTTCTTTATCTTTTTATATCCATATATCTATCTGTTTCACTCTCCCTTCCTCTCTCTCTCCCTCTCTTTCTCTCTCCCTCTCCTTCTCTCTCCCTCTCCTTCTCTCTCTCCCTCTCTCCCTTTTTCTCTTACTTGATATTGACGCATGTGATTGCACTGTGTACAGTTTTCAGTCTTTGATGTAACATTCTCTTTCTCAGAATGAGATTTTAGAGATGTTTAATACCCAAACTGCATTATAGGTGACTATACATCTTAACAAAACAGGCGTATTGACATTTACACATATTGCAACGCTCAGTCTAAAAACGTCTTTTAATCACATAGTCGCGACCTCTGATGCGCAAACATGCAAGCCCGCATTGTTTTTTTCTGTTTTTTAGGTTTTTTTTGTTTTTTGGATGGGGACGTGGGCGGCAAGCAGAAAAGTATTAACCTGATATTATATCGTTTAATATATGACGTTATCTAAATTATATTTTCACCAACGCAGAGATGTTAATACACATTTAAGTGACAGCTTCAGCGTCATAAAATGCAACATCTCGAACGTGAAATGGTAGATGCAATGTGAAATAGCATATGACAGTGGATTGTTACTTACTGTTAATGAGCCTCGAAATAATAAAAACTTGTCACAAGATTACAGAAATTGAAATAAATATCTTCGAAATAGAAACATGTAAATGCTGGCATCACTGTATTTATAATATGGTGGATATGCGAGGAATCTTTAACTCTCCAGAATGAACATACTTGGTAATTCATGGTCCCAAAGGTGGTTGCGGTGTTTTCTGAAGTGATTGTTATGATTTCATCCTTATATGCATGCCAGTGAAATTGCTCTCTAGATTGGTTATGTACTTATATGGGTTTGACAAACAACCACCATGCAGGAAGTTCATTAATTCAAAAGAGTAATACATCACAATATTTGTATCACAAAAAATATTTGTTTCTTTACTTGTTTAATGGCATATCAACTCCTTAATTCTCTTGGGAGATTTAATATTCTTTTTTGTATTACAAAAAAATGTATTGATGGTAAATTGTTTTTCCTATGAAAACGTAACCCTTGTATTATTTCTATGAAAAAAAAAATTTTTATATTTCTTTCATAGTGTTTTTTTTTTTTGTTTTTTTGGTTTTTTTTACCAGAGCCGGGAAGCTAACAGGTTCTACCATCCCGGATAGGGTGGATCTGGGAACAACAACAACCAAGAGGTGGTCCCACGCTCCTCAAAACCTTTCAATCAGAGTTCTGCTGCCGGATGTAGTTTATCGTCATACCAGGACAGAAAAAAATTTACATCGAAGATTGAAGAAACTTTATACAGGAGTATCGCATTCAATCCTTGTTTTAACGATAGACTGTCCGACTGATTTGAGATTGATAGATATCATATGGGCATATATTGAGGGGGAAAAGATGGACCTCACGATGAAAAATCAGATTTCTGGTTTCTGAAAGAACACTAAGTTCATGTTATTAACTATAAAAACTTATTCGCCTAATATGAAACATAAATGGCATATCACATGTCGCTAATATGTCGCCATTTCGTTTTGTTAATTTCAGATATGTGTAGATCGTTAGTTCCAAGCAATTTCTCCGTAGTCGAATCCGACATATTTTCTTCGTATTCCTTGTTAGACATTTTCATGACGGTCGTCCTCGAGTATAGAATCCAGAGGTTGGCAGTGAATATTTCGGAGACAGTAGGAAAGCATAGTGCAGGTTCGCAGTGGATATCACAGCAGAGTGTAGTTCATCCTTCTCCTGGTCGCCTTTGGTCCTTCCGGTAGAGGAAACAAAATGGCCGCCTTTATACACGACGAATACAGTGTTGTGCGGCTTCTGATTGGTCAACCTTCTATTGGTCGACTATAAAGGGAAATAAGTCATTCTGACTCGCTCACTAGTTATATATATAATATACCCAAAAAACCTTAACATTCCTAAGATAAGAAGGTTATTTTTCTCCAATAAAAACTACTTTGCGCAACTGACCAGCACGTGTCAAATATCATGAAAAGTTTTATCTCAACCTGTTTAAATGAGGTATCTGTGTGTTATCTATAATTTTTCATCTTACACAACATATCCTATGACCTTTACTTTTGGTCATCTCACAAATCTCATTCATGACATTCAACATCATCACTTGATAAGACACCAGAGGTGTTGAAACAAAATGTCTATTTTTGTAGTGATTTTATAACATATTTATGTGATAATTTTTAAATAAAATTAATATATATATATATATATATATATATATAAAAGACATTTTTATGTTTAACATTCCTTTTATAGATACAAGTATTTAAGTAAATGCTCTGTTTATAATAAACACTATGAAATAACATTTACCGGTATGAATGTCCGAGAAATTTTCATAGAAAATATTCGTCCTTTGACAGGATTCGAACCTGCATCCTATACGGAACCGTCATTCACGCTTTTATATTATAAACAGATCATTTACTTAAATACTTGTATCTATAAAAAGAATGTTAAACATAAAAATGTCTTTAATAAATTGTCGGACTTTGTCCAATTCTTAATGTATGACGTCATTTGTTTACATTTGATACGCCATGAGCAGTTATGAATATATGAGATTCATGGAAGATTGAAGTTTATAAGCAGTAAATTCGACCTTGCCTACCGAACGCTCCTTTGTGGCCGAGTCGATTAAGGCACGTCAGCGTAAATGACGGTTCCGTATAGGATGCAGGTTTGAAACCTGTCAAAGGACGAATATTTCCTATGAAAATTTCTCGGACATTTAGGCCGGTAAATGTTATTTAATACTGTTTATTATAAACAGAGCATTTACTTAAATACTTGTATCTATAAAAAAGAATGTTAAACATAAAAATGTCTTTAATAAATTGTCGGATTTTGTCCAATTTTAAAGTATATATATATATATATATATATATATATATATATATATATATATATATATATATATATATATATATATTTTACAGAAGTGTGTTGTCTGTGTATGTTTGCTTTCGCGCGTGCATATATATGTTATAATTTATATTCATAAATGAATGTAGATTTAACGTTTCTGACGAGAATTAAACCTGAGTATGACATTAAAATACATCCGGCAGCAAATCCACTAATTGGGAAATTGTAGGTGCTGAGGAGCCTGAAACAATTAATTATTGCTGTTGTTTTCAGATGCAACTTGACCCGGGGTTGTATGGTCAAATAATGAAAACATCAAATAAATAACATCAACATATTTTAATAGTAAAATTGCAAGCAATAGGTTCTTATAAAAAAGCAGCAATGCATAACTTGCGTAAAATTGCATAAAAATATATATATATTTAGTTGAAGCCAAATCATTATGTTCAGCATTAAATAACCCATCGCGGTGCTGATATGCAATAAATGAAATCAAACAAAACAAATCAACTGTAAAATATTTCATTGTTTATTATGATTAAGAATTTGTTTAGCTGAAATTAAACGAAAATAGCAAGCGACAAACAATAATTTGTTCGTTTTAATTACTCCCAAGACTCACATAAACCATTAAATAATTAATTACATCACTTGATACAGAACAGTGATAAATGCGGCAGTATTATTTATTCAGGCACAACAATATCTAAAAGAAAAAAAACAAATTAGTTGATTTTCTTATTCCCAGGTTTTCAGATTAAACGTTTAGCCATCTTGACACCACTGATCTTAAGAATCACTGAAAAAAAAAACTTTTGAATTATTCAGATAAAATTAGAGTAGGTTCAAACTGTTTTGTGCAAGACGCACTGCCATCCCAACTTACTATGGCGAGAGGAAAAAGATCTTTAATACCTTCATACCCTAGCTTTTATTTTCAAAGACCATTCAAGAACCATCAAGAAAATGGTGAATAAGTTTAAAAAAGTGGGAAAAGTAAAGAGAAAAAACTGGATCAGGTGGTCACAACATGAAAAGTGATCATCATTTCAACTTAGAGCTAAAGAGATCAATTAGAAAACATTCAACTGAAACCATAAGTCTTTTGGCACGTGAGGGAGGAGTTTCAGCTATGACAGTTAAAAGAACAGTGAAAAAAGACTTAAAATTTATTAATGCGTGAAACGTGCACGAAAACCTGTTACACCAGGACAGAAAGTTAGAAAATTAGAGAGGCGATGATCATGTTAAATAAGTTGGAAAATGATCCATATATATATATATATATATATATATATATATATATATATATATATATATATATGTAGAGTGAGAGAGAGAGAGAGAGAGAGAGAGAGATTATTTCAATACTTTTCCGATCGTTAGCTATGATTAATTAATGATGAACATGTCATTTTTGTTTATGATCGATTTCATCACTATAATTCTTTTAAGGTTAGAGAGTAATTATATATTGTTATTACTCAAAGAAAGGCTCAGCGGTGTTATAAAACCTCGGCGAATTCGATTAAGACATATTTAATCAATTCTAAGATGCAACGTTTCAGATCTTAATCTAACAATTGGACAATTTTGTTTTTACCCGATTTGGACACACTTGCTTTTTATACCTGGATATATATATATATATATATATATATATATATATATATATATATATATATATATATATTCAGAAGAAGCGTTTCGTCCTCTGACGAATTCATCCATGCAAAATTAACGATTTATCCTGGCATATCATATACATAATTTCGTTTCTTAGATATTAATTTTAATTACTTAGAATCCTCCCGTATTCATCTCGAAAATCAGTTAGCCTGATTCATATTTATGTATGTTCTACAATGAAAACTTCTGAGAAAATAACGACACCTCGTTTAGTTTTGTTTATTAATATTTAGCAAAAGAAAATCCGTAGATGCGCCATGATAACTCCCCTCCAGACACGAAACACCTCGACTAAAATATATGTATGTATTTATGTATTACTTTCTCATCAAAGTGAATATATTTTATTAGCTCAAAATGTTCCCAAATTTCTCTGGCAAGATTCATTGATTTGCCTTCTGTCGCGTTTAGAAGAAGCTAAGCAATAGTTCTATCAAAGAATTGATGATCTGAAGGAAGCAAATCAGAAGGATACGGCGCAAGTGGTAAATCCATATCGTCGAACCCACCATTTTGTATGTTTGGCCATGTTGTGTGGATTCCCTTTTCGCGTGAATGTATTACTCAAACAGTCATATGCACGCATGCGCGCGCGCAAACACACACACAATTGTCTCTTTTGAGGAATAGTTTCTTTCAATCTATCCATTTATTCGATTGTTTTAACTGTCTATTTTTCTATGGTATTATGTCCACAATTTTTTTAAGTTTTGTATCCAATACAGCAGATAATATAATTTCGTTTGAATGCTGAATGTTTTGTTTAGGATTCGTTGTCCGTTATATATGATGCTTCCCGTTTGTTAAATTGATATTGCTTTCTCATCTGTTTGGACACCTCAAACATTTATCCGAGAATGCATTACACAAAGATGAGGGCGCATTCTCTTACCACCACGTGCATTGAGGTGTGTATATATGATGAGATAATGAACAAATCTACGGGTAAAAAAGCACAATAGTAAAAAGGCAAAGTTTTATCTATGTACTGATACAGAAGAGCCTGTGTGTGTGTCTGTGTGTGTGTTTGTGTGTGTGCGTGTGTGTGTGTGTGTGTAATGAATATCGACACGAAATATGATATAGGCGATCAAAGTTCCAATATCATTCAGCTCCGTTACATTCACTTACGCGTAGCCACCCGTAGGAAAGGTATGAATCCATTTCTTCTCTATCCCATCCATGGTTTGAATAGCAGGATAGACTGGGCTCTATACACTTAGTTAGCAACCAGTATATTGCAAAACAAATGACCACCTTCTGCGGGAAAATCTTACGCATAGACAGTCGCGTATCGATCCATGATCGCACAAACGTGTATCATGCATAACATTTAACCGACTCTCTGAATACACGCGTTTTTGTTTTGTTTTTTTACGAAATGCTCGTTGCTTATTTAACTATAACCGTCCTGTTTAATTAATGTATAAAAAATATTTAATTAATGTATAAAAAAAATATAGCACTGTTTTTTCTTAGATATGATTCTAATTGTTTCTTGATACGGTTCACCAAAGTTCCGTAACCACAATACAAAACAAAATATCTGCGTATTTATAATCTTCTATTTGACTCGAGGCAAGTGAAACCTGGTTTTGCAGAAGGATATAATAAAGACCATGAATTAAACGTGTGAGTAACGATCATGTTTTGGGGAAATGGAGCCTTAAACTTCGAATCAGAAATTTCTAAGTTACACAATGACGTAAGAGAGCTTGAATTAGTAGACAATTACGGGATACACTGAAGGCCAGAGAGAGAGAAAGAGGGAAGCCACAAATGACCTAACAAAACTGTGCAAATGGTTATCAGAACTGAGATCAGCAGAACTAGCAGAAAGACAGGCCTTAGTAAGTATTATATATTGCAGAAAGACAGGCCTTAGTAAGTATTATATATTGCAAAAGACGTGGCAAGTTATGAACGTCCACATTCTGAAAATACATGGCTTTTAGAAAAGATGAAGTTCAGTTTTACTGATGTGTGTCAACATATGTTGATTGAAATACATTTTACCTTAATTTTGATTTGAATTGTACATTACATAATTTTTGGTTTGGATGACTACATTATTGCCGTTTGGCTATGAACTTTGACGATGAAAGTTCATCTAATTTTCTTTCGGCTAAATGAATACTTGTTTTTCATCATTACGAAAAGAATTTGTACGTTTTAACCTTTTTCGTCTGCCTCAGTTGCAATGTCGTTTATTTGCAATGTCGTTTATTTTCCTACAAATACTTTGTCCTTAAAAGGTTTTTTTTTTTTTTGTAAATGTCTGTCTACAGTACAGCAAACGGTCAGGAGCCATCGATAACCTCACCATCCACTCCTTGCTTTTTTTTATTCTTTGTGCCATCTTTTAATGTGTTCGCCGTTTATCAGCTTCATACTGTTAACTTTTACACTTAGTTTTTGGCATTCGTCATTCACTTTTAAGCTTTATTTATCTATTTGCACTGTGTTCCTGTGTTCCGGATGCCGTACCGTTCCCGAAATTCTGTACCTATTGAACCCGCTTCTTTTGCCGCAACGCAAGAGAGTTCGGATCGCTTTTGTAGTTCTTCCGTCTGTAAATACAATTTACTCTTTGCTTATTTTCCCGGCTCATTGACAAGCCCGTTGGCACATATTCCTTTAAACTCCCCACCTTTATTCCTCTATCTCTCTCACACACACACACACACGTACACACGCACACACACACACACACACACACATAGACGCGCGCACACACACACAGGCACGCACAATTTATATATATGAATGGGTGTTTGTACAGATTCATATCTATGAGAATGTTGAGTTACAAATAGCACTTATATACCAATATGTTCATATATAACTGACTTTGACAAAGCAAAATGTGTTTTCAAGCAGAAAAAAGTTACATTCTATCTATTCATCCATCTATCTATCTATCTATCTATCTATATATATATATATATATATATATATATATATATATATATATATATATATATGTAGTATTTAGACACCGAGAATTCATACAAACAATCTTTTATTAAGTTGCTTTGACAGAGTGTGTCTATTCAACATTTTTTATTGTCACAATATTCCGACGGAAATTTGTACATCCGAATTGATGTTATTGATACATTATATATTTGTATTTTTTCTGTTATATTCAGGTAATTTTGTTTCTTAGTGTCACTGACAAGAACTGAGTATTGTCAAAACAGTAAGCGACATATATTTTTTTTTATTTTCTTTTGACTAATTTCTGGCATTTATAGATTGCTGAAATTCGAATTTGAATCAGTTCAAAGTGACGTCATAAGTAACGATTAAATGGAAAACAATCTATCGGGGTTTATTTTTGCTCTTTTTTATACACAATTTAATAAACCATTTCCTGTGGAGAAACGTTCAATTTTTCAAATAAGTTTTGTTTTATTATCATCCTTTCTCGAGTGTTGAGTTTTCTTTACACTTAGTTACAGCAAAAATATTTTACAGTATTATCAAAAACATTTCCTTCATTATTAATATTTTTGTGATTTGTTATGTATGAGCGATATGTTCACGAATTACACAAGGTTTCGAGAAGTCAACATCAGAGGGAGTGAGGCAGACGTATGTAGGAATTTAATGCTGTGCGTTTATTCTGCATATTTCGGATAATACTCTCAAAATATACAACATATCGCAAATTTAAAATCGAAGGAAGTGATAATATTATATTATTTTTCAATGCCAAGTCATTACAGATAGGTTGCTCTTGTGTCTCTCCGGATTATTCAAATTGTCTATGAATGATCATGTCTTTTAGGAAGTCATACTTATGACAAATATTTGCTCCCACGTGGCACAGGTTCGACAAAGTAAAACTGGCAACTTCTCTTGAAATGTACCTTCATCCAGTAGTTAACTCAAGAAAGGAATGGATTTAAATGTTGACCCATTCAAAGAAACACAGCGTTCATTTAAACACCACAGAGAACCTTTTTATGTCTAACATCAGCATGGCTGATGGTAATCTCTAAGAGATCCACTCTTGAGGCTATCGTGGGCTGAAATCAACTTCTGGTCAGAATCCATCTGTGTATACATCTGCCAGTCTCCTGTTCATTGAATACTGCTCTCATGTCTATCTTGCCGCTCCCACTATATATCTCGAGATTCTTGACAAAATCCAAAGAAGAATCTGCCATATAATCGATCCTGACCTCGCATCTCGAATTCAGTCATTTTATCATCGAGGTGACAAGACATCTCTTTTTTTACAGCAGGTATGTTCATGGTGATTGTTTTTCATTAAATAATATAGGCAAATTCTGTCTATTTTATGTAAATTCTTTTCATATCGTCTGATAAGCTTAATAACATTATCATTAAACGAAGAAAGAAAATCACAAAATTGATACGTATATTTTAATCCAATCTAAGCTTTCGGCTTACATAAGCAATTATCAAAGATTTCAATTACAGTACAATATATTAAAAAATACACGGATAAAACATTGATGATAGTCTGGTTCTGTTTATATGGAAGATTTCCAAGCAACGAAAAACAAGTGCATATAAGACGTTGGAATCGAAAATCGCGCTGCATCTCATGACCACGCGAGAGTGAGAGTGAGAAGTGTTAATTATGGGAAGCCGTTGGTATAAACCAATGGCTTCTTTTAGCAATTAAATCACGTAATCAAATTTGTGGAGATTTTATATTTTATTGTGTTCAGGTTAGGTTTCAACTGCTTTATGTATATAGCTTCAAGAAATTTTAGATTTTGTTTATTGTTTTCATGTTAAAGTATAGTTGTGTTTTCAACAAGGATTTTCCGGAATTGTTTATGTGTCCAGTCATGATGTTTTAATTGCCTGAAAATGTAGGAGTTATCATTCAAATGTAGTATCAAGCGTCGTGAAAACGAGTTTGTGGTGTGACCAAAATAAATATTATTTAATCCCTAGGGACACATGTACACATATATTTTTGTACCCTTATACAATACGAATGAAAATCGCAAGTGATTTTCCCGCAAAGTCAATGTTTTTAAGGTTACTGGAATATGTTTATGTCAACCAGTGAAAATAATTTCATTTCTTTGGTCCAAAATATGGTCAGTATTTTTGCATTTAATTTTTAGGATTATTTCTTATATGCATAGATTACAACTATTCCGGAAGATTATTATCATCACAATGTATATAATACTATTGATATATATATATATATATATATATATATATATATATATATATATATATATATATATATATATATATTGAACTGTTTTTTCTCTACATTCTCTATGATTTTCAATTAAGAGTCTTCCTCTAATCTTGTAACCTCAGAAGGCTAGAGAAAAAAAATCACATTGATATTGCATCCAAAAAGACAGACACAAAAATTGTGTCATTTCGTAAGCGGATTGATGCGAAAGTGAAAGGATTTGTCTACAACTTGAACGCTGCACGCCGGTTTTACCTTCAACGCCAATATCCCTTACACGAACAGCACATCCACAGGGAAGGCTTACACATATTTATTTTCATTTTAAAATTAATTATTTTAGTAAGGATAGAGAGGGAATGCTTCACTTAACTTCAAATACGGAGCGTATCGTTCAGGAAAATATGTTATAAGACACATATATATAAGTACAAAAATAACATTTTTTTTTCTAATTGTTATATTATGTACTATTTAGAGAAGAGCACAATTATCACACATTTTCTCTTCTTACAAAAGCTTCTGATATTCTCCGAACTTGTTTTTGGCGATTTCCTATATTTTTCCATGTTTTTCACGAAATATTACTTTTTTCCCTTTCTTTTCTCTCGCTGAAGAGTTCCGTGCTTCTTTTTGAAATGTCTATTAAATAAACGACATTTTTTTTTTATATAACATAGCATTTTCTCCATCTTTAAACGTGACATCTCTTTTTGTGTTTCTGTTACATGTCACACACTTTAAGATATTGTATCGTTTCGAGAATAGGTACAAAAATTATATTAGATAACCAAGTCGTTTTGCAATTTTTATTGTTCATACGATGTGGAATTTTGTATTTTTTAAATTGTTTCGGCATGACTTGAGTGTATTGAGACGAAAAAAAACAAAGTTGAGTAAAACATACATTCTATGAAAAATGTGAATTCTGTTTACTTTCAATGAAACTCTAGAAAAATGAGCAATAACATTTTAAAGTTATATATACGAAAACAAAATGCTGATATATTAGATAAAGCAATGAGGTAGTTACAAATCTGGTCAATATAAAAGAATAGGCGAATATATATTAACATGGCAAACATTTCTCTTTCTCCAAAAATTGTGGGGAGCGTTATTTGTTTTCAAGCTAAACCTGCTTAACAGTTACATGATTGAGGGAACCTCATTATCATATTTTCTTTTTCTTTTAACACTATTCAACTAATATAGTGTGTTTCATTAAGAGAGATTAAATTCAACTGCAAATAAATCAGTGTTATTTGTAAAATAATTATTTATTTCTCTATTTGATCATGTTATTTAAGTCACGGCAAGTTTGTCTTAAAATTAATATGGCCAAAATGTCCGCCAAGGCTTCGGCGGCACACCTTCACTCGATGGTCAAAATTTTTGACGTCTCTGCATAGTTGCTCGTCGATCTCACCAATATGCCTTATTATCTCATCCTTCAGCTGTTGAAATATTTTTGGCTTGCTGGCATAGAACTTAGTTTTAAGATGAGGAAGAAATCTAAAGGCGTTAAGTCACATGATCGTGGTGACCAATTTACTTCGCTGTTTCGTGAGATGATGCGACCTGGGAACTTCTCATGGCATTTCTGTTTGAATGTCCATTTTCGTAATAAGCTTCGATAATTTTAACACGATGTTTGATTGCTAATCTGTCCATGATTGAAACTGCCAAAAATTTAAGTTGTTAAATCTGAAAGAAAAAGAAAAAAATCATTAGACGCTTAAAATTAATTCACATTTAAAATCGGTCCAACTTTTTGGAACCTTATTTGTAATATTATTAATTACAATTACAGTTTTAGGCCATTTCAAATCTGATTATTTCCTTATTTTATTAACTGAAAGAGATGTCAATATATCATTTGCTGATAAGCAAAATTATTTCTTTTCTGTATTTTTGTCCTTTCTAGATTTAATATTCATAAACCATACACCGTGACATTATGTGATTTTTAAGGCCATTTCTGTTGAACATGATTGTTAATAAAGAGTGTCTCTAGCGTCATTTAAGTCAATTAAAAAAATGATTTTAATGCATCTGCCTCCTTTTAGACTAGAAAAATGATGGCTGTTTAGGAAGAACAAAAAATCGGAAAGCAAATAATTCTTCCCCAAGAATAATCATCGAGAACTAATATCAACTGATTAGGCACCCATTAACTAAAATAAAATCGATTGTATGTAAACAAAAGATATTTAAATATAGTATGAACTGTTTATTACAGGCATCCCCACGAAAACAAAATGGCCGGGTGTCAGCCTAGGTGTAATATGCGAATTTGAGAACATACATGGGCTGGATTAATCCCCAACGTTCGTTACCGTAGATTTTAACTCCTACACTAACGAGTATCATTAATAATATTTACACGGACATCATCATCAACATGATTACTACTACTACGATTACTACTACAACAAAACCAAAAACTACTAATACTACTACTACTACTACTACCACTAATAATAATAATAATAATAATAATTATTATTATTATTATTATTATTATTATTATCATTATTATTTCTTTGTAAAAGAAATTATAGCCAGGCTTTATCGGAGAAGTTCATCGTTACCAGCTCATGTAACATAAATAATTAGGAATCAGGCACCCTCCTATAATTGACAAACAAAAAGCTAGAGAAAAGACAACGTTAACAGAAAAGAAATACTGTGAATGATAAAACAACTGTCTGAGAAATATTATAGTGAATCTGCAAAGAAAATCTATCGTATGAAACGGGCAAAGAACGACTGCATAAAAGCTGCTGTTATCTATGCTTGATGAAGAAATCCAATATGACGGTTAGGTACCAGTAGACACACCATTAACGATGTTGGTTAATTTATAGGCATTTGCTTCCAGGAATATATGTTATTCGAAAGTTTTCATGTATTCCCATGCAACATTTTGTTTATTCAGTTTATTGTGATTTCTTTGTCATGCTAAACTGCACTTTTAATCTACTTTACTTATATGTTAATATTTCCTGCTTTATCTAATTTTAAGCAAATGGAAAGCGAAAAGAAAGGAATAAACATCAACTGCAAAAAAGACAGAGTTTAGTGGTCGATAGCAAAAGGGTCAGCACAGCATGAAAATTACAAATTGGAGATATCAAAATAAAAATATAGAACAATTTAAATATCTCGAAGTTTTAAACAGAGGAAAGAAATAGCGAAACTGAAATCAGAAGGCGCATGGTGATAGCGATAGATTATTCCAAATGTTAAGCAATGTATTAAGAAACAGGATGATTCATTAAAAAAAAAGAACTCATTGAACACTTCCGGTATATAAGTACTCCTATATGAGAGTGAATGTTAAGGTATCTCATCACTGTTAAAGAAGAGACTTGAAATATCAAAAATCTAAATCTACGGAATGCTGCTGAGAATACAATGAACTGGACATGTGAGGAAGCACGAAGATTTACAAAAATTTGAAACAAAACAGACACTTATATTTAACATCTGAGAAAGGCAGTTAAAATTTAAGGGGTATATAATGAAAGACGGCTTCGAAATTAGCCGAGTGAATGTAAGAGCGACCGAGGATATAAAACCATAAGTTACTTAGTGAGCTTGAATACATTGATGACAGAAGTTAGATTAGGCGAGATAGCAAAAAGAATAACAATCTATTAAAAAACAACAAAGGCGGGAAATTTTGAAGAACCATTATCTCAAACGTCCTGAAGTGACACGTCATATAAAAGAAAGAGTTATGAGATTACAAAGTGCGGATATTTTGGAGAGTCATGATTGCCCCCGTCCCGAAGGAACACCGCATAGAAGAAGAATATATGAAATGATGGAGATTAAAGTGAGGCAGAGATTGTATCTGTGATATGCCTAAGTTCCGACTGACTGCATGGGACTCGCATAAAGGAATCAAAGAAAGAAAAGCGGCAATTAGGTTAGGTCTTCCTCTTAATCAATTTATCATTCAATTCCAGCCGTTTGTGTGCGAAAAAAAAAAAACGCATATTCTTCCAGGATTTTTTTTAATCGAAAGGATAAGAGGAATTAAGATAATATAGAAGAAGGTTTAATGCTGTTGCAAGTTTCTATAGGCTTGTTTTATCTTCCCTTTTGAAAATTATAAAAGGTCGATGATAAAATCTCTTGAAATTCAAAATATTTTTTGAGATACGGCAAAAGTAGACAAAAGAATCATGAGGAATATCGAAATGTTGCACATAAAAAAATGTTAAATGATTTGAACTAAATACAATAGAGGGAAAAGAATTTAAATAAGAGAAAGGAATATATATATATATATATATATATATGTGTGTGTGTGTGTGTGTGTGTGTGTGTCTATATGCGTATGCGTATATATATGCATGTATATATTTATATATATATATATATATATATATATATTATTTCAGGTGTATATATAATGTATATACAGATAATTGAAGTTAGTAAAAATGTAAAGAAAAATAGTTTAATTGAGGTATAACATTTCGAAGATAAAATAAAGGTGGTAAGTAAAAATAATACAAAAAAATAAAAAAGGAATATTCACATGCGCAGAAATATATATAATTATATGTACGTGCATACATATGTATATTCAGTCTCTTTTATTAGAAATGAATTTTTCGCATACACGTACGCATGCATATGCATATATTCCCTCTTTCATACATTCACACACACATATATATACATCTTTATGTATATATGTATATGGGGTTGCAGTATACAAATACATCGATAGAATAAAAGTTTGAAATTAAAAAACGTTAACTGAAAACGTCAATTTAAATAATAAAATAAAATGATGGCTGACTTAGTAAACGAATGTCTGTTTAGCAGTGCATTATAAAAGAGAGGTTGCCTGGCAGTGGTTTATAAAAAATAATCAGAAATGGTTGAAATAAAGTTCTTTAAGAAGAAGAAGAAGAAGAAGAAGAAGAAGAAGAAGAAGAAGAAGAAGAAGAAGACGCGAACATAAAGATCCGAAATCAGAAAGAATAGTTAGAAAAATGAAAACAAAAATATATATGAAAAACAATTTAATCTTTCCCGATGTGACCTATAGCAAAAGAGAGATAACACAAATTAGATCACGTAGCTGTTAAGAAGAGAAAAGGCTGATTGGTGGAAATGAATAGAAATTTAGCACAAAAATAGGGTCAAATTCATGAATATATAAACAGAAATACAAGCAGTGTAAGAGATAAGACCTTCCCATTGTACACGGCCAAGTATTAATGAAGTTAGTCCTTTCAGCATTGCAGCTGGTTACAAAGTGGCCTCAGCTTTTGAAAGTTCACCTAGAATCGTTTTATATACACAGAGCTGCTCATATCTCTTCATTGCATCTCTTGAATGCTTATGGTTTTCATTTATGTTCAATTTGGTTTACAGTACGTGCGAAAAGTGCAATGGATCGCGATGCGTAATGAGAAATCGGAGTATCGATTTCGAATTCCTATTGCGTTCGTTGCATTCATAGATAACTTGGGAAATGTATGAATCTACTCCCGTCTCCCAGCTGTTGGTTAAATAGTAGAACTTCTATTTTGAAAAATCATAGTTATTTTCGGAAAAGTGTTATTGTTTTTCCCACTCTCAAAATAATGAATTATCCTTGCAAAATAAAATTTATTTCAGATTTAAGTAAAGAACTAATCCTTGATAATATGTAAAAAAAAAAGAAGAAGGAAATAGATTAATCGCTCAACGATCCTTTTCTGGAAAAAATACTTGACTGCATCTAAATAATATCTTAAACAGTTATTTTATTAATTCAAGATAAACATCTTATGACATTATGGATTTTAAATCAGAAATAAGTGTTAGAAATTAAACATTTTAGCCAGTAACTTAACTTTAAAATAATTAAATATGGTTTCGTAAATACTATAACTAATAAATGTTAGTGTACACTTAAATAATCAGATATACTATAGCACCTAGACTCATTCACGATTCCAGTGAATAACCAGGAATATGATTAATGAGGGCTTACGGTCATATCAACTTGAAACACCGGTTCTCCAACCATCGCCTAAGTTAAGCAACATCAAGCCTGTTCAGTATGCAGATGGGTGACCACTTGTGAATACTAGGGGCTGGTTTTGTAATGTATAACGGCTCGTAATTGAAAATCAGTGTACCGTTTTCCAATTCCAGTCGATTTCGTTATATTCACTTACAGGCAAATAATCTTGGGAAAGGAATTAATCTACATCTCTTTCCTCAAGCTATAGATTAATTAGTAGGATTGTATCAGAATCGTCATTCTTATCTTAAAATGTTATTTCTGGCTTAAATATCCTGTAAGTACGTTTGATAAACCGTAAAAAAATAAACACGTCGATCAATGGAATACTGATTTTCAGTGACGGTAGTCTCTCTCAAATTGGGAGAATACCAAATTACTACTCCACAAACTGTATTTTACTAATAATGACCGATGTCCTGTCCTCATAGGAAAATCAAGTTCAGCACCTGTAAGACATACACGCATTTAGCTGCGATGAATGTTTACTATATTAATACATTTAAATTAGTGTTTTTCGTTTTCCTGCTACATTAGACAGATTCGATAACAATATTATGCTTCTGTGCAAATCGTAGATTATTTTATAAAATCTGAAACAAAATTACGGTGTCTGGCTAATTATTACGAGAAATGTGTTCGGAGATATCAGGGTAAATCTGTCATTCCAAATAGAACGTAAACAGCAACAAAATAAGAAGGTTTGAGATTTCTCTGAATTTATGGTATGTGTAGTTATCATTATTTACACTATTTACATGTTATCTATTCTCCTACAAAACAATAGCCTATTAAATTAAAACTTTGGATCTTGAGTTTGGTGAACTTTAGTGAACAATTTTCCTGAAAAAGTTGTTTTAAGAGAAAGATTTTAAAATTTCAAACGAGAGGAGAATTGACTGTTCGGTCAATGAATGCCAAATGTTACCTCGTAGAGAAACGGTTATAATTACGCTTGCCATTAGATATGGCATAAAAGAAATGAATTGATGAATCTTCTCGATTTAACGATGAAAGTAAAAAACATATTCTCTGGTTGCTAAGATCTAGGTTAACATATGTTCACCACACTACGCTAAATATTTTAGAGGATATTGTTTAAATATACGAACTTATTAAGCACTATGTGTTTCAACTTTTATTATTTTTATACAATAAATACTATTATTTCGAGTTGCAGGAGATGTATTTATGGTTCCTGATGGTGAGGATACTTCATCATTCCAGATATAAAGATCATCAGCTGTGGTTGGCAGTCCATCAAGGCGAACGAACCTCTTAATTCAAAAACCTCATTTAGACTTGGCCATGCACATAATATGAGAGGGCCGAGGAGTTTGAATTCGCCCTGTGATGCAGAATACGCTTTATACACAAAAATGAATGCAAACTTAATGTTTTTCTCTACTTTAGAAGATACAATAAAATTTTTCAGAAAGTAAATTATCTGCATATTTATGTATATAAATACCACATATCTATCGCTATACTTTTTATTCAATATTTATATTATACTGTGATCGAATCTAATTCGCGTGTCAACAACATGGTTGTAAGGGTATAATAACAGACGGTTATACTAAGAAAACCTGTAGTGCGTTTAGTAATGCACACAGACATACACACACACATATATATATATATATATATATATATATATATATATATATATATATATATATATATAGATAGATGGATAGATAGATAGATATAGATATATATATATATAAAATGTATATATATATATATGTGTGTGTGTGTGTGTGTGTGTGTGTGTGTGTGTCTGTGTGTGTGTGTCTGTGTGTGTGTATTGTTGCAACCTAGAGAGTTTCTGAATGGGAATTAAGAAAAACCGAGGTTGTTAATAAAATGGTAGTCGTTATAACGTCAACAAAATACAATACTCGCCAGCGCCGTGAAGTAGGTAAACAACTGCTAGTGGCGGATTACTTAGACCTGATTTTACCCCAATTAGAATAGTGCCCATCCTATTTATGAGTATAGGGACATACCCATTAGTGCTCATAAGTACGATATATCTGTATATATACCATGTGTTATATATATATATATATATATATATATATATATATATATATATATATATATATATATATAAATATATATATATATATATACATACATTTATATATATATATATATATTAATAAATACGTATTATATATAAAATTCATTATATATGTAAGTATATGTAAGACCGTTGATATATATATATATATATATATATATATATATATATATATATATATATATATATATATATATATATATACAAGTATAGGATTGGTGTATACGGAATAAATTCCAATAACCCATAAATACTATTCTTAAAAGATTGCTTAATACAGAGTAGAGCAAATATAATTATTTATTCGAAAATTATAACATATATATGTTGTAAAATCTCTACAAAAATAGCCATTTTGTTTCAACACTTCTGTTGTCATATCATGTGATGGTGCTGAATGTAGAATCTACATTTTTCATTCAGCACGATTATTTGATAAGTCACCAGAAGTGTTGAAACAAAATTTATATTTTGTTGAGATTTTATAACATATTTATGTTATAATTTTTCGAATATATATATATATATATATATATATATATATATATATATATATATATATATATGCACAAATAAGAAATATGCATTTGATCGTTATCGTTCGATGAAACACCTAGTTTCATTCACGTAACAATTGTAAAAGGCACAGATACACAAATAACATTTGGAATACGTCAATACTTGTAGCCACACTGACAAAATAGTGGAGCTGTCGGTTTATCTATGGGAGGACATAAATCTATTAGTAAAAATGAATTGATACTTTTAAAACAGGGAATTAATTAAAATACGTGTGTCTTTGTTTGTGTCTGTGTATGTCAGTGGTATGCGTCAGCGCGTTCGCATGTGTGTGTGTGTGTGTGTCTTTGTCTTTCTCTCTTTCTCTCTCTTTCTCTTTCTCTGTATGTGTATGCGTATGTGTGCGTGTGCACATGCGCGTGATGATTATCATTTTGGTTAATCGAAACACATACTTATATCAAAAACGGTACAAATGTAAATTCTGTTTCGGTGAATAAATTACCGACCTGAATTCCGGCAAACCTACACACTTATGAACCGTAAATTTATTCAAAGAGTTGTTTTCCATTTTGGAAACAATGCATGATAGGTCACAAGAGTAGATTGGCTAATGTTTACCAATTATTACAATGTTATAAATAAATGGAGAGAAATCCAGCTGTGCCTTCTCGCCCATTTATTGCATTATATATCATTTCTCATTGTGATTTTGATTGGTTCACACTTTTCAGTATGATGATTACAGAGTGAATAATTAATAGACGAAGATGTGTAAATTTTAGAATGATTTTCATCATTCCAAAATATATAAGATATGGTTCCTATTCCGAATTTATGCGATGAGTAGCTATCATTAATTAGATTGTTTTATTTTTTAATCTAATGATTTTCCTTAATTTTGTTGTTATTACAGCGTTTCGCTGCTATGTCCTTCTAACGCTTGTCGGTGTAATTAACATTTGACTTAAACCAGTTATACAACCTACGACGGTAGATTGTATTTTTTCCACTCCTCATATCTAGGTATATCACATCTAATTCTTATTTAGTAATGATCAGTTTTTTTCTTACCCTGTTAGTATTTTCTCGCTGGCCGGCCCAGTGATTGCTCACATATTCTATGTCAGCAAATTCACAAACCTACGTGATAAGCATTTTGGCTATTTTTCCTGTGGGAATAACTCGACGAAATATGCCTATATTTAGTAGTCGAACGATAATGATAATCCCATAGATTAAATAAAGTTTTCAATTCGAAATACGATGAAGATTACCTGGATCGATAAACACCTGATGAAGTGCAAGGTGGGTAAATAACGTCGTGATAAAAAAGAAAATGAAGGATATAATATTCCGTGTGTAAATATCAAGTAAGTATCAACATGTGCAGTCCTGGGTATGACGATGAAATACATACGGCAGCAGGGCCACTGATCAATGGATTGGAACATTGGTATGGCATGGAAAAACCACTCACTTTCTGTTGTTTCTAGGTCAACCCTGTACCTGGGTGGTAACACCTGTTACGGTTCCAGCTACCAGCAAATAATGAAATCCGAAACAAAAACAAAAGACTATAAATGTAAAAAAAATTATAGTAAAATGATCAATAAAACTTAATTATAGTAAACACAGTTTTAAAGCAAAATGACTACTAGTACAATGTTAAAGGATTAACAACAATACATTTTATACCAAAATGAACGGCAATATAATTTATTTGTAATTTAACGTATACAATTACGTTTAATATATATATATATATATATATATATATATATATATGTGTGTGTGTATATATATATATATATATATATATATGTGTGTATATATCTATATATACGTATATATATATATATATATATATATATATATATATATATATATATATATATATATATATAACGTCATCCACAGACAGACTGTTTCGCTGTTTCACAGCTCATCAGTGTGGCTAGACATTCGGTTGCCTCTAGCTAGGATCGAAACTCGACTGAACTGGTGTCAGTCGGAGATTCTAACCATTAGACCGACAGTGACTCAATTTGCATTTTCTATATAGCTATAATAGTCAATGTTTACCAACCCACACCTCCTCCCCAGAGTGCTCAACTGAAATTAATATTTCAAGAGTATATATATATATATATATATATATATATATATATATATATATATATATGTATGTATGTATTGCGCAATTCCCCTAAACAAGGCGGCAGTATCACTAGTACGCGAAGGGCTACAGAGAGTTTAAGTTAAGGAAAAGACACGGTATAGGGGAAGGGATGAGGAAAGTATAAAATGAAGGACGGAGGAGGATAAAAACAAGAATGTGGTTCAAGGCAAGAGAAGATTTCCATTGACATTACATTTAAATCTTTGAAGATTATAGTTACCAGCGAATGCAGTAAGAGGAACTGTTTTCCACTGTCAGGAATTGCGAGAGAAACGCTGTTAGAGTAGAAGAGGCGGTTATATTTAACTGTTCCGACAGTAAAAGGGTGGGAACGAGATGCCAATCTACTAGCACGATTAAATTCATGCAGTTGGCCATCAGTGAAAATAGCTCGTCAAAACAGAAGATGTGAAAATATTTAAAAAAAAAAAACAGAGAGAATCCACATTACGTCGGTGAGAAAGTGATTGAAGTCGGGACCCCAAGGCAGGAATGATCATATTGTATATGCGTCTTTGATTATTGTCGAGAACCTCGATATGACCATCTTGGACACCAGGCCATACATGTCACTCGTATCCATGCCTGGACGAATAGTAAATTTGTAGGTGTGAAGTATGGACTCAGACTAGAAAAACATTTTGGTGCAGCTATTGTTTCAGTGTAGTTGTTCCACCTCAATTCAGTGGAAAAACGTGAGAGCAAGAAGGCGCAGTGTGCAGCTCACGTGGAGTTAAGCAACAACCATGCTGATAGAAGACAAGGAAGTACATATATGGTGGCGAAATGACAGTAGTTTCGTTTTGGAAGCATTAAAATTCACGAAATATTTCTTGTGCCTTTCAACCATATTTTGGATGTCGTTTTCGAGACCGACTCTCAGGTTAACTTTGTCCTCAATGCTGGATTTACTCTTTGTAAATGGTAGTGTCCTCTGCATAGATGCCTACTTGAGATCTGATGACGCCAGGAAGATCAATGATCACGATTAAAAATAGTGTAGAAACAAGGAGAGAGCCTTGAGGAACACCAACTTTCGTATAGAGGGGACTGGAGGATAACCCGCTCAGGAAAACCTTCATTTCACGGTTAAACAGGAATGAATGGATTAAATCAAATAATCGTTCTGTAATTCCGTATCCTTGAAGCTAACCTAGGATGCCAAACCCTGTCAAACGATTTTGATATATCTAGAGTAACAGTTGAGCTTCGCTGTTATCAGTGATCTTTGTATACATCTTCAGTTATAGGCGTATACACATTAGCGGTAGACCTGGCATAGCAGAAATCATATTGGTTGACAGAGAGCAGATTGTGCGAGATGAGATGCTTAACTATTTCGGCAATGATTAACGCCTCGAAGACGTTGCTGAAGAGTGTCAGTACACTGATGGGACCGTAGTTAGATAGGTCAGAAGGGTGTCCAGATTTCTTAAAGACCGGTACAACAGAGGAGGACTCCCAAAATGCTGGAAAGAAAGAATCGGTTTTATAGTTTGGAGAGAAATGGAGCCAGCTCAGGGGCATATTTCTTTGGGCCTACGGCTGGTATCTCGTCACAAGCACTTAATTTACGAGAATCTAATTTGGAAAAGATGTCTCATACCATCGAAAGAGTTACTCACATCTCACTCAGTATAGTCTCAGTTCTTGGGGAAAATCTGATATATGTATCCCGGATGAATCTTGTGTTGAGTTGGGTGAGAATTTCCGAGCAAAGCATTCAGCCTTATCAGATGAGAATGCTAGGACTTCGAATTGATTGAATAGAAGGGGATTGTGAATTTGCTGTATTTCAGTACACTCTTGCAATATCGCCAATAATCTTTAGAATTAAACTTGCGAGATGCAATATGTTGTTTTATTCTATCAGCAAACAGTAACTTTGCTTCGTTGAGGACACGCTTGTACTCATTACGAGCAAAGACAAAGAGACATCTGTTGCAATCAGACAACTCACTCTGGTATAGACGGAAGAAGCGATTCCCATGGGGCATATTGGCAGAGCAAGCAGGTGAGAAGCAAGGAGATGAGCGTGATTTAACTTGGAATTTTCTACTGTCATGAATGTCTCGATGCCAGCTTTTACCCCGGAGGAGACATCAGATGCACATTATTATATGGGATGATTAAAAACCATATTCCAAGGGAGGTCGCGAATGAAGTCAGGAAAATAATCCCAGTCTGCGAGTTGATAACAGAAATATATTCTGTTAATAGGAGGTTCATACCTGGAGAGGGAGTGGAAGTAGGTGTTAACAGACAACACCGCGTGATCCGTTGCTAAGATGGCAGATCTGCGTAGCGTGACAACAATCAGTGATGGAGCTAAAACAGTGATCGAGAAGGGAAGCGTTTCCTTCCCGGTTGCCGTGGAAATGCATAGGAAAATCAACAACTTACGTGAGGGATTGCGTTATTAAAAAGTTAAGGGTCTGGATGTCTGCGAAGACAATTACAAAGAGTTTAAGCCACATGACATGGTCACCGAACACGATTATGTTTGCAAGCGTATGTAGAGAGATGGCTTTGTCAGAAATACTATCGATTACACAACAAGTCTGAGAGTGAAACCTTAGGGAATGAACTCATACGAACATTTGGTGACTTAGCCTCCACCAACAAACAATTACTCCCTCGCAATATCAAGTCTCTAGCTCTCTACCACTTGAAATTATAAAACTGTTTTCAAAATATTTAGATTTCGTTATTCAACAATCCATAAAGGGTGATATTCCGCCAAAACAAGTTCAACCCACCAAATAATCAATATGAAAGAACTCTTTCATGACAGTAATCCATTAATATTCTACAATCTCTCAAAGAAATCAAACTCTATTCCAAAATGCAACTTCAATAAATTTACAACATAAAATACACCTATCACTTCCTGTAGTAATCATGTCCCAAGAAAATGCATATGCAAAAAAGCTGAGTAGCATCTACCATGTATTCAATTGTGATTTTTTTATTACTACAAAGCCTCCCCTACCCACCAAAAAAGATTCGGCATTAAAAGACCCATAATGTTTTGATATGCCGTTAAACAAACAAATTAGTCAATGCAGATGTGACACTTAATTACAATCATGACACAATATCTGTATTTAATATTGAGATGGGTTTTTACTCCTCATTATTATAAATGCATTTTCTTTATAAATAAACGGCTTTTGAATAATTAACTTAATTATACCGAAATCGATAATCACTAACTGATGTTAAACGGGAGATTGAAAATTTGCTAGTACTTCTTATCAATGAACCTATCGTTAAGGTATACTGTCTTATCGAGGAGATGATAATAATACTATGATCGTTTGAACTTAAACCGTCTGATTAAAGTTCTGACATGTTTAACAGATAATCCGCTAAGTATAAACTGCCAATGAATTTATATTGTGGATTATAAACTCACAGTAGCAATTAATTTTGTTTTGTTATTCCACTTTATTTTTCCTGTGTGTTAAGTCTTTATTTCGTCCCTTTGTTTATCAATTCATTTTTATTGCTGGAATCCAAATCCCTCCCCCAAATATTCAGATTTATTTTAAGACGGAAATTAAAGCCATAACAGCAGGGATAGTAAAAAGGAAAGAAAGTTTAAGTATCAGAGTTAAGATGGTTGAAGAAAAAAGATCGGTTGATGAAATAAAAGGAATAGAAAAAGACGAATGGAAGAAAATTTATCAGTACAGAGATGAAGGAAGAAATACAAATAACTCTTATCTGCACCAAACTAGCATTGCACGTCAATACTTTCGAACCACCTAAAGCAAATTGGCGAGCTTTCTTTTGTCATCCTTTATAATTACCCAGATTGCGCTTATCGGCAAAATAATATATATATATATATATATATATATATATATATATATATATATATATATATATATATATATATATATATATACAACTGCAATTGGCAAGAGAGAAAAGAATATAGATTTTGGGTGAAGTGAAAATGTGACGAGAAAAATAAAAGTAAATCTTAAATATGGGAAAAATGTGTCATGCAGTGCTGCTGAATTTGCACAGTTGCAGCCTCGGGGATGCTGGAGACTACATTAATAATATAATCAACGAGAAGTGTTATAAAAGGGCGGCCCGAAGTTAATTTGATTTCACAAGCTTTATTCAAAACGATAAAAATCGTGTGAGTCAAACTCAGAAGGCGAGAGAAGAATGGTAAAAAAACGTCGGCTTCTTTCTGCAAATATTTCATGTCTTCAACCCAGGATAAGAACCAGATTAAAAAAAAAAAAAAACGAAACGAAAATGAAACACAAGTGATTAACGCGAAAAACGAAGCTAGTTTCTTTTTAACTATTCGAATAAATGCACACACAAGTCTTCGTTGGCCAAATGGAAATAAAGAAAATAGTTTCGTTAATATTTTTTAAAAAAAATACCTGTAGAATAATTTGGTAAAATAATGTTTCCATTCCTCCGAATATCTGAGGTTTAGATTTTTTTCTCCCTCTTTCGAATAGTTTGTTTTAAAAACATATTCCAAAAGCTAATGTAATTCAGTAGGTTAGAGTTAATATCGACAGTTTACGAGTACAATATATTCATGATTTCTTGCCTTATACTTAAACACATTTATCCAATTATTGTCTCATCTTGTAAAAAAAGATAAATGCAATATATGACAGAAATATTTTCTTTTAACAATTATGGGTAGTTATATTTTTCATGGATGCTTTTGGTTTTCCAAGTATCGAAGAAGTGTATATTATCCGTTCTAATGCTTTTCTGATTTCTCTTTAAATTTTACTATATTTCCAGGATTTTAATATAAAATATTTAAAGAAAGCTGCAGATGGATCGGCCGAAAGTTTGAGGAAACCATATTATACCCAATGATTTGAAATATCTGAGTAAATTTTAAAATTAAATATCATCTGTGATGTTATTTCTTTCTAAAGTATAACCAGGGATATCTGGTGCCTTTTCAATTTTTCTGATCATGAAGGAAATTAAAAATAAAAAAACTGAAATGATAAAAACAAAAACATGATGAACTCGTAAAGAAAGCTTTCATATAACTGCGAATGAATTATCAGACACGGTTCTGCTGGCTTTCACTACATTAGGACAGTTAGTTTTCAATAATTATTAACATAGACTATGTGACATCGCTCTTTAAAAAAATGCATAACTTATTACGGAACTGATTTCATAATTTATTTGTTTATCAAAATTTGGAAAGATTTTATAATTTTATAGTTTCCCCCCTATAGGTCTGCTTCTTCTTTCTTCCTATAGAATTTCATATAACGAAGGCTGTATAACAGACCGTCTGTAAAAGGTATGGATTATCCATATACTATTTTGAATTAAAGAACGTCTGTTATAATGTAGTATAAGGCAGTACAACATTAATAGCTGAAGATGTCCCTAGAACTCTTTTAAGAGTAATTATCTGCCACATGCCAACAATTTCTTGATTGTTGTCGCTCATTACACTCATGCCAATTTCTGGAATCTTCTTACTATTCATCAGATTTCAAGTTTGCTCCTAACTTCTTAAAAGACATCTGAACACTTCTGAGTTTCTCAATTGTGTTTTTTGTTATGTTGTCTCTCTACAGGATGTGCACGAATTAGGCGCTCCACATTTTTTGCCACTTGCAGCTATGAGCAGGTAAATATTACACGCATTTCTAAATAAATATATTCTTTATTGCATATTAGCTGGGATGATTAATTGAATGTTTATATATTTGTAACTGTTAGCTAATTATGAAATACATTATTTTGAAATGGTCCGATTTATTTTCGTAATATATTCGGGAGCCGAATAGAGAACTGCAGTTAACTATTCCACAAAAAACAATAATTTACTTTAGAAATGCGAATGCCACCTCCGCATTTTCATGTTTTGATTGACATATTTAAACAAATAACATAAAAGAGAAAATATATGGATCTAAAAAATATCTTATGAAACGATTCATGACTTAAGCACAAAACTAAAATCAAAGGAAATAAAGAATTAGTAAACAATGAAAAATAAAATTGTATTTATTTATAGTTTCTTTATTTTGAAGTCACATTATTAAGAAAATAAACATAGCAACAAAAATGCAGAGTATAAAATCATTTTAAATAACAACAAAATGGCTGACCTGAAAAATATATAAAAATAGAATATCGATTCTTTTAAAAAATAATCCCAATGAATAATTTTGATGTATTACATTATTTAAAATTTATATCATTCTTAAATAAGATTAACCACATGAATAAATATCCCTGCTATATCCAAGTTGATATATGAAATATTCAGTCTTTAAATGGGATTTACCTTTCAAAGGAATTGCGTAAGCAGTTAACGTTTCTTGATAGCCAGTCTAACTAGTCAATTATTAAATATGATTCGATTTACCAGGGTAAGTCAAAATTATCCACAATACTGCAATAACATATATATAGGTTTGTCACACACCATCCAGCACATGCGTGCTTATATCGTGTGATGTTGTGGTCACATGGTCGAAGATTGAAGTATCCACTGCCCTCATCCTTTCTTCTATCACTCCTATCTGATCTTGCTCTAAATTTTTTGTAACCCATTGCGTCCTAGTGGCTTCCCGACTTGCTTGGGGTGAAATGCTTAAAAAAAAAAAAAAAAAAATTGGGCTGCTTTTACAGTGTAAACACGGTGGCTCCGCTAGCAGTGTGCTTCAAAGATGAACAAAGAGAAGTGGGTCGATTTTACAGCTGATGATCGTGCATTCTGTCATGTAGTTTATGCGTAGTCTTTCGCTACCTTCTGTAGGAGGTTTTGTAGTTTTCTCTCCGTGTTTGCTCTCAGCACTGTGTCATCTGCATATCTTATGTTGCGAAAATGATGTAACCCAAAACGATTCAAACTTGAAATTTAAACTAAAATTTAAACACTTTAATATAACGGAGAATGTCAATTAAAAAGAAAGAGAAAAAACAAAAATTCAAAAACGGTCAGTACAGACAAAAATTAAAAGTGGTATATCTATCTAATCTAAAGATTTTTCGAATAAATACTTTTATAAAATCCAGCATTTGACATCTAGTTACGATATTTCTCAGGATATATCTATAGAATAACCTATTTTGTAAGATGATTTTCGACCCAGCGTTCTTTTTCAGCATGCGGTGTTTATCTGAACTTTGTGGTGTATGAATGATGGCAGGAGGGACGGACCTTCTTTACAACCACGAGTGAACTCCTTAAATATGCTCCTGAGGATTTCGAAATGCTTCATAATGTTCTTATGGAATATTGTGAAGGTTGAACACGTGTTTTTGATTGACCAGCCTATTTATATGTACGGTTGAGTGGCTTTTGAATATGATGGCCGATGAAGGTGAGCAAATATTATTAGCGCTACAAGAAAATCCTGAACTCGTCAACAAATACAATAGACAAACAATATATCAAATCTGTGACACGACTGGGATCATTTCGTAAGAATTCCAGCAAATCCACAGGGAAGCACTTTGCTGCAATATTTGGACAACCGCTCTTCGCTCTCATTCAAAGCCAGCTGCGCGATAACAATTTGTCGAAAGCAACTGCATATGATCTTATCCAGGAAAAATGTGGGAGAGATATTAATTGAATGTAATGTGAATTGCTGTATGCATTTTTATCTCTAGTCAGAAAAATTTTGATATAATCACGTACACAAGAGGGAATTCTATTATATATATATATATATATATATATATATATATATATATATAGAGAGAGAGAGAGAGAGAGAGAAAGAAAGAGAGACAGAGACGGAAAGATATTGCGCATAGTTTGACAGCATGTTTCCAATGAAACATATTTCATT
>CAHIKZ030005283.1:972500-987500 GCA_903632075.3 Acanthosepion pharaonis | reverse complement strand
AATGGATATGTGTATTTATTTGAGCTTTAATTAAATAAATTTATATTATATATTATAGTATACTATATTATATATATTTGAGCTTAAATTATGTAACTTGATATATTATATATATATATATATATATATATATATATATATATATTTTTTGAGCTTTAATTATATAAACTTATATTATATATTATATTTTATTACATATATTTGAGCTTAAATTATGTAAACTGATATATTATATATATATATATATATATATATATATATATATATTTCAGCTTTAATTATATAAACTTATATTATATATTATATATTTTATTATATTATATATATTTGAGCTTAAATTATGCAAACTGATATATTATATATATTTGAGCTTTAATTATATAAACTTATATTATATATTATATATTGTATTATATTATATTATATATATTTGAGCTTAAATTATATAAACTATAATTATATATTATATATATATTTGAGCTTAAATTATGTAAACTGATATATATATATTTGACTTTAATTATGTAAACTTATATTATATATTATATATTATATTATATATATATTTGAAGTTAAATTATGTAAACTGATATATTATATTATATATATATATTATTGTATCTTATATATATATATATATTTTTGCTTAAATTGTGTAAAGTAATATATTATATTGTATACATATTTGAGTTTTAATTATATAAATTTATATTATATACAACATTATATTATATAAACTTGAGCTTAAATTATATAAACTATTCAAAACCTCTCTTGTGAATATATGTTTATTATAAAAAAATTCTTGAGTTTTAATTATATATAAAATTCTTGATGAGTAATGGTGTACAAATGAATAAATTTGAAATAGAAAATATTTTCTCTTTCATTTAAGCAGACATCATGCAAGTCTATCTTCGCGATTTTCTTTCTTTTAATTTGTCCGTGAATTTCTGTCCTGGGTATGACAATAAAATACATGCGCGTACTGGGCAAGACGATAAACTACGTCCTTTGATCAGGAGGTTTTGAGGAGCGTGGAAGCACCTCTTAATTGCTGGTATTCCGAGGTCCACTTTGACCCGGGGTGGTAGCACCTGTTAGGGTCTCAGCTATGGGCAAATAGTTAACCCCAAAACTTGGGTCAATATACTAATATAATATATATAATTATAATATATATAAGAAAGTGGAAATTTTGGTTTTAATGCCAGCAATAAATTTTTCGAGGAAAAATTATATTACCAGCAATACATTATTGAAGGAAAACATATTACCAGTAATAAAAATCTTGACAGCATTAAACAAACCCATTTTCTTTGATATGCCGTATAACAAACCATACCAAACCAAACCTAAATCCAAGTTGCCTCTGATATGTCACTTCCTTGTTTTCCCACGTTCAAAAAAAAAAATAGTTCATTATTTATGAGGCATTGACAGGACGAACAAAGGAACTAACGAACTAACCAACGAAGATAGAGACAAGCAGAATTATAGTAGAGATTATTTAAAAATTAACTCAAAGTTTTACTTGAATCAGAAATAAAATACATTTTATAGGATTAATTAATGTAGAAATTTTACTATATTTCCTCAAATCTTTTTAACCCGCTGTTTATCATCGTTTATTTCAAGGACTGTGACCAGCGGATTTGTTGTGATTAATAACGCAACAATGTTATGCTTTCAAATATGAGAATAAAATATTACATTTGATACGTTTAGCTCATCTAATGACATTGTTTTTCTTACTGTAAAAAAATAGCCATCGAACTGTACTTTTCCTGACTAGAAATTAAAGCCATGCTGCAATTCCTTCATTGAAATATCATAATTTCTAAGGCCATTGAAAGAAGAAGAGTTTTAAAAATCGAATTGTTGCGTTTAAAACAGTAATATGAATAAAAAGTAACAGAGACCGTAAAACTTTAATTCATAAGTTTTTGTAAAAATATTTTCCGTTCTATACCCGTAATTATTGATGCGATTAAATTCCGGTAAATTGTGGGAAAATTAGATTACCACAAATTGTCGTTATCAGGAATTCTTAAAACCCCTGGTGTTCCAAATGTCAATGATCATGACATGTCCCAAATAATGTTTACCTTAATAAATGCATAGTTTAAATCAAAGATCTTTGATAACAGGCTAGTTAAACAATTTATGATCGAAAGATTCATTTATTGGTTTTGTTCGGCAGCATATCAAGATCTATGGGTTATATAATACTAAGATATAAATATTTTGAAGGCAACTGAGACCATCGACTACAGATAAAATTTATTGTAGGTCATTCTACTATAAAATGTATGACTGGCCATTTTGTTTTAAAAATGTATTGTTGGCAATTTTACTATAAATATGTATTATTGGTAAATTTGCTTTAAAAAAGTATTACTAGTATTTTATCAGATAAACATGTATTTTTATATTTTCATATTATTCTGTTTTTGATTGGGATATCAGTTTTTGCTCATAGTAAAAATGTGCTACATCCCCGGGTCAGGATGGCTAAGGGAAGAACAATAATTAGCAGGTGATTTCATGCTTCTCGAAAGATTCAAACTTATTGCTGTAGCATATATGCATATGCATGACTAATTATCAAAACAAAAGTCACGGGACATTGAACGCAATACAATGTCAAGAAAAATAAATGTTCCTACTTATATTTTAACAAAATTGTTTGCTTAAGTTTCACAAAGTCGTTATAAGTATTCGTTATTGTAATGTCATTAGTATCCTCATTACTGAAGAATTTAATGCAAGATGCATTGCCACTGTGCAACAGGCGATAAAAACATGCTCGATTTTGATACTGATAAAAGATAGTAAAACTTTGTGATGCTTCTCAATCTGCAAGATGGACATACAAATTACCTATTGATGTATCTGGAGATTTCAATTTGTCTTTTTTATTTAGGTTAAGTTTAATTTCTCATATGAATCTTTTTGAATATTGAAAACGATTTACACATTATTTAAAGCTACTAAGAATTTGTCTATATTCTTTTTTTGTTAAAGCCATTATAAAAGAAGATCAGGGGCTTTTGGCAAAACGGACGTAAGAACTCGGTCACAGGGACAAATGCGTATTTGAAAGCGTCAATTATTGGAGGAACATGATAATCTGGATCTGGAAATGACATCGCAACACAAACCTAAAAATATCACATGGGCATGTACATACAGAAACACACACACACACACACACACACACACACACACACATATATATATATATATATATATATATATATATATATATATATATATATATATATATATGCAGCGTCTATCTAAACTAATATTACAAATTTTGACAGCGGGTTCCTCACATGAAAAGGACAAAAGTCCATATAAACATGTGCCCGAAAATCTTTCGTTTTCGCTTTATTAAGTTTTCGGTAGACGCTTTGAATGTACAATCCAAGATATTCGAAAATTTCTTTTACAAATTTTGGGAGCTGGTTCCTGACACCAAGACAAGGTTCCAATGTCCACGAAAAACATTTTTCCTAAAAGCCACTATTGTATGTCAACACAGCAACAAATGTTCAAAGTGGGCTCCGCTGGCTTCTGTACATGCATGCACCTGTCGTATCATTGACTGGCGGACCCTTTCAAAAACTTCCATATGGTGTTGAATGGTATCACAGGTCCTAATGACAAGCTGATGAAGTGTCTCTGCATTATTAATGCCTGCTGCATAAACCAATTGTTTTAGGGAGCCTCACTGATAAAAATCAAAGTTTGAGATCTGGGGAACGTGGTGGCCATGGAACTAATCCTCCAATACATATCCCTATTTCATGGTAGGTGTCAGTCAGTGCATCCCGAACTATGTGACTAAAATGTTACTGAAGTCCCATCATGCTTGAACCATATGCGTTTTAGTATTAGTAGGAGAACTTGGATCGTTTTCGACATCCTGTAGAATGTGTTCTTCGGGGTCAAGCGTACGAGCTAATCTTGATCTTCCTCGATCCTTACCTTGTGGTGCCACGGATCCAGCAACGCGACAATAAACAGAGCAAAGTTTGATGACTCAGCTGCCTTCGTTTTTTTAATGCAATCTGATTCAGCTGTGCAGACTCCCGCACATTAACATTCGCGCGGCCGTATGCAAAACTCCCATCTGCCTTCTCACGATATGAATATACTTCCATTGATAAACGGAACACTTCAAGTTAAGTCACTGCAACACACGCTAAACGTTAAAACAGCTTAGCCACAAATGTACACAAATGACAAATCGAAACTTGTCGAAATGACAACACGTCGCCATCTACCGTAATCATTCTTTAAACTTAATAACACGAAAGCGAAGGATTTGAAGACATTTGATTATATGGAGTCGTGTCCTTGTTTTAATATGATGAAAAACCCGCCCTCGAAGTTTGTAAAAGTATTTTTGACACACTCTATATATGCATACTTACGTGTATATATATATATATATATATATATACACAGCAATATAAACAGAAAATGAACCAGAGAGAGAGACAGAGAGAGAGACAGAGAGAAACAGAGATAGATTTAATTAAAGATTGGAAACTGAATCTGCATATGGATAGCAACAGATGCCGTCCTGAAGCTAAACAAAATAGTAACAGATAGGAAAATGTATTTAGAAACAAAGAAGACACTTCAGAAATATTATCTCTTATCTATGCAACGAATTCTGGGTATTTTCCTTGTAAACGAATTAGAATCTCGTTCGATAGATATATAGTTCTGCAGACAGATGTCAATGGTTTCGCATTAAATATGAGCTAAGGAGAACTAGACCCTGCTATGCAACAGATTTCGACGGGTGCATTGGAATATTTCTTCCGCAAACTAAGCAAAGTTTTAAGATATAGCAATATTCTAATTAGGAATCAAAAAATATGACATGCTACCTCTTACCACTCCTCCTATGTGACAATAAGTTCTAGACAATATCTTTACATATGAAGAAGATATCTGAAGCGGAATATGATGTTGTTCTACAGAGGGATCCTGAGAATACTGTGGATGGAACTTGAAAGCAACGAGAAAGTATTAAAAGAATATTTTCAAGCATTTCACCCCATTCAAGGCGGGAGTAACACTAGCAAGGAAGGGGTTACAGAGAGCAAGAGCAGCAGTAAAGTAGGGTGTTTGAGGAAAGGATAAAGAGAAGAACAAAGATCAAGACAAAGGCATCAGAAGATGTTGATTGGCATTAAGTTTGAATATTCGAAGTTTATACCTATCAAGGAAGCAACAAAGAGGAAGGGAGTTCTACTGTATGGAATGCGATATAAAAAAAAAACTTTTGGAGTAGAAGTGAGAGCTATATTCAGCCATTTCGACAATGAAAGTGTGGGACAGAAATGCCAATGAAGTAGCACGGTTAAATTCATGAAGTTGGGGTACCAGTGAAAGTGAGAGCAGTTGCCATGAAAATATTTGTAGAAAAGACAGTGGGTAGCCAGATCGCGTCTGTAAGAAAGTGACTGTAGAGGAGATGCCATATCAGGATCTTTGAATATGTATATCCATCAATCAAATTTGTCGAGGACCTCAAGATGAACAGCGGGGGTCACCTGACCATATATGACAACAATGTTCAATGCATGGACGAATGGTTGATTTGTTGATATGAAGGGTTGACTCAGGCGAGAAGAAACTACTGGCCCGACACAGAGAACCAACTTTCCTTGCGGTAGATGAAAATATTGATTCAATGTAATTTTTCCACCTCAGATCAATGGAAAGCCTTAGACAAAACAGGAGCAGAGAGGCGCTCACATGGATCAGCCATTCTCAGAGGAGGCAGGGAGGTTCTCTGTGGTGGGTAAATACGAGCAGTTGAAGGCATTAGTTTACACGCAATTGCATGCCACAGTCAGCCGCAGATTGGAGGTTCTTTTCGACATCAACGGCCAGGTTAGTTTTGTCAACAATGCCGGATTTAATATTGCGGCATGAGTAAATACTCATGTCGTCTGCGTAGATGCCTACTTGGGAAGTGATTATACCATGAATAGCGTTGATGAATATGAGAAACAGTGTCGGACCCAGGATAAAGACTTGGGGGACACCAGCGTTCGTATGGTTTGACAGGATTGATTGTATCAACTCAAATAATCGTCCCGTAATTCCGGATCCCTGAAGCTTACGAAGAAGGCCGGACCCTATTAAACGCCTTAGAGATATCTAGAGCCACAGCTAAAGTTTATCCATGTTGTCACGTGCTTGGTATACAAATTCATATATGGCTGTGAACACGTCAGCGGTAGAGCGGGCAAAGCGGAAACCATATCGATTTTCAGAGAGTATATCATAGGATATAGGGTATGTATCCACTTCGGCGTTGATTAAAGCCTCGAAGACTTTGCTGAAGAGTGGTAGACTCGTATGACGGTAGTGAAATGGGTCAGAAGGGTTTGCAGATTTCTTAAAAGACAGGGACAACGGTTGAAGTCTTCCAAAAGGCTGGAGATCAAGATCCAGCGAGGCAATAGTTATATGGTTTGGAGAGAACTAGTGCCAGCTCAGAAACAAATTTCTTCAGGACTACGGCTGGTACCTCGTCTCCACCTCTAGCCTTACGGGAGCCTAATTTAGAGACGATGTCCAATACCATCGGTTGAGTTATTCTCATCTTATTCAATAGAACCTCAGTTCTAGTGGAAAAATCGGGTGTGCGTACGCCGAACGAGTCAAACGTTGAACTGGATGGGAATTCCGGAGCAAAGCATTCAGCCTATGAGCCGAGGATGTCAGGACCTCAAATTAATTAAATAGAGGTATTGTGGATTAGCTGTTGTTAAGCATGCTCTTGCAGAAAATAAACTTTTAGTTAAATTAGAGTTGAAATTTCCGGCAGGAGATTATCTGATATATGCGTACGATACCACAGTTTATATGTGCACTTTAAAAAAATGACCATATCCTGGCAGCTAATCTCTACTCTGAGCTAACTCTAACAGCCTAATGATGAAAAGACTGGCTTGTAAAATTCAATACCCGAAAACCAATCAAGTAACATTTCATCGTCACCTAACTGATCACGAAATCCTATCAGATACAATGAAAGGTCAAATGATTTTAGCGTCTAGTAAGTCTCCGAAACACACCAGATTCACTTGGACGTCATATATACAATACAACACAAAAATCGTGGGAAATATATGGCCGGCTTCTCAGACTGTTCTCTAATATATCCAGTTCCAATTGCCAAGCTCTATCATTAGAGGAATCAGATCAAACCAAAAAATGGAGTATTACTGGTATGACTGATCTGCGGCTGCCCAACCCATATTTTTCCACACACGACAGAGTTCAAAAGCATTTACAGGACCGTGTATGGGATGGACTGTTTTCTACCATAAAACATATTCTCGCAGACGCAAATTCGCTACACTATCTTTATGTCAACTGAATATATGCTGACGTTCCATAGTTCCACCAATGCAGACCATTATATCAAAGAACCGTTAGGCGAAGAATGGTGAATTCCGTTCTGGGTTTTTACAATAACAAACATCTGGCAGCAAGGCCTCTAATCGGGAGGTTTTAATGAGCAGGGAACCACCTCTTAATTGGTATTGTTCCCAAGTCCACTCTGACCAGGGATGGTAGCACCTGTTGGGGGGGTAGCTATGGGCAAATACTTAATCCTCAAACAAAACAAAACATTATAAAAGTATAAAGATATACTTCTATAGTAAAAATACCAGCAATATATTTTAGAAGAACATTAATACGTATTCTAGTTCATCGGAACGAAAAAATGAAGTTTATATGCCGTAACACAAAATAAAGAGGAACCATCGCAGTTCACTTTATATTCCATTTAGTATGACAGAAGTGTCATACGGACGGCTTCTTCCCAAGAGAGAGTTGTTTGTGGTACAAACTCCCAAGAGGATGCACTGATCTCTACAAATGTAACAATATTTAAGTACAGGGTCATCTGTTATTTAACATGCATATCCTAGTCATCTACAGTATTACAACTCCATTTGGTAACACTCTAGGTTGAGTGCATCTTTGGGCTTGTATTTGGTGAAAATAGCGTATAAATGCGTGATGGATGGCAGAATTGGTGTGAAAAGGAATGGTAAAATGCCAAAATGTTGCTTTTTACCTACAAAAATCAGGAAATTAATTATGTTCTGTAAAATAAAGCAAGAATCTGCTCTCCGAATCTCGGGTTTATTCATGCCATTTCACGTGATGAAAGCAGCAATAAAATACTTTGTCGCGAAACATTTATCTAATGTGCCATACGTTTTTGTATAGATACATTGGTGATTTACATAGGAAAATCTATAGACAAAAATATTTTAGGTTCAGTAATCATGACTCCTTGATATATTTCGATTGGTTTTCCCGTTACGGAAGTAATGAGTAAAACATTCATTTTTTTGTCTATATTTCCATATTGAAAAAATAGAGATATCTTTACAAAAACAGCGAAAACTTGGAAACATTATTTCGTAGCAAATAATTGTTTGAATTGTTTTTTTTTTTTTTGTTTTTTTTTTTTTTTGCTTATCTGTTTCAGTTTATTTAAACACATAACATTCTTTAAGATTGTAACATTTTTGGGATATGATAATGCATTATATATCATTTATTATACAAATTATATTCAGTTATTTGTGCCGTTCGTGATCTCTAAATAATTACGAGCAAGACTGTTAATTCTGCCTACTGCGGGCATTTTCTCAATGGATACATATAACTAATATTTTACATTAATTATTTGTTCAATTTTTTTATTGATTGATTGATTGGTTTCCTACGGATTATCAACCGTTTGCAGGTTATTTTAAACCTGAAATATTTTTAGATTTTAAGAATTTCCTTTTAAGATAATGATATAGTGATATAATTCCTACTAATTAATACATATTTGGGAGACCAAAGAGTATTTGAGCGTCAAATAATATAACGAGACATATTGGAATTGAAATTCTGCTCTCCAATTTCCAATACCACCTGGTATTCCCAAGCGGTCACCCAGTCTAGACGTTGCTTAACTTCGGGGATCTTACGAGGTTCAGTTTTTCAACGTGATAAGGAGATATACATAACAAATGCCTTAAAAAGTATATAACAACCCTACACGTAAAAAGGTCGAATGAAAATGGCTTAATCGTGTCGTAACTATACGGTTATATAAGAGTAAAATTGTAATTGATTTTTATTATTTAAATCGTCTAATTTATAAGAACTCATGCCTTTTCTGTGATGGGCTTCGGAAAGCTAAACTTATATGCATTAATTTTTATAAGAATTGCATGATGCGGGCGTCACCGATCTTTGCATAAAATGGCGAAATTCTCTTAACAAAATGAGTACAAAAGGAATTATTCTAAACATACATCTGCATTAAAATGAGACTGTTATAAAAATCTAAATATAAATATATACAAATGAGAAGATATCTGTAGCAAAGATGAAATAAAATTTATATGGTAAAATAATCATTTATTTTACCGACATAATTTCCTTTTCATTGGGCTTAACTTCATGCATTTTTCATTATTGGTATATACGGAACATTATACGGCAATATTATTTACTAATAACAGAGACAGGTTATGATTTACGAATGGACATACATGCATAATCGATTTGAGGACAGTAAAATATATGGATTATTCAGGAAGAAATTTGCCAATATTTATAATGGTTATGTTATGTGCATAATAAGAGTTAAGATATATACATTTGATTCATTGAGTGTTGTATATACACATGTATGTGAGTGTCTATATGCGTGTGTGCATATATATATATATATATATATATATATATATATATATATATATATATATATATATATATGCACATTTCATTGAATACGATACGCAGGGTGCTTTGATTTAGTCTTTTATAAAATTTCTCATGCGATCTAATATATTTTTCTTTTCCGTTGATAAATTTTATAGAAGCTCTCCTCATGTTCTTTTATTTCGAGTTCTTTCGACTATAGATTTAGCCATTTTCAAATTAAAATAATTCATCCTTGAAAATGGTTAAATGTATAGCCGAAAGCGCTCGGAATATAAGAACATTCGGACAGTTTTTTATATAATTTCTCATCTGAAAAGAAAAAAAAATATTAGAAATTGTATAAAAAACGAAAGCAAAACACATTGTCTGTCGTTTTCAAAGAAATGTACATAAAAAGAATGATTACTGACTAAATACAAAAACACACACATATCTATCTATCTATATATATATATATATATATATATATATATATATATATATATATATATACAGTGGGGTGAACAACTATAACTTTTGGTTTAATTATTTTTACAACTAATGACTAGACATACTTTTCATATACTTAACTGTACAAAGATTCATAATAACAAAATATACATAGAAAACAAACAATTTTGATACAATATAAATAATCCCATTTATCCAATTTAATGGGTGAAAAAATATATTCGTGCAAGAATGTTATCAGCATGCCAAGAAGTAAAGAATTGACATATTCGTATATTGTTAAGCTCTGGAAAGAAGGTAAAGTTTACAGTACAATCTCAGACAACCCAAATCCAATGGTTACACGTCAAGTGCTGAAGGATGATTTGCTTTCATCAGGAATCTGTCACTAAACGAACAATAAGCAATTAAATTCATAGGAAGAATCTAAAGTCACCTTCCCCACGGAAAAATCTACTGCTATTGGAAAGAGTGAGATGCCAGGTTGAAATTCCTCCGTGGACAGAGAAAAACCGTATTGGGAAAGAGTATTATGTACAGACAAAACAAAGATTGAGTTTGGTCGTAATTCTAGAAATTACGTATAGATGAAAGAGGGTGATGCCTACAAACAAACGGACAGATTTCGAGCAGTGAAATTTTGTGGTGGCAGCATCATGTTTTGGAGATTTTTTTTTCTTTTTTTGCAAAAGGTACTGCCAACATATAAGTAATAGACGGTAGAATGAGTTTCTAATAGTTAATCGAGTCAACGTGCAAGAATTTCAGAAAAGATAAACTAAAAATTGGTTCCTACTGAGATTTCACTTGAAAGATGTCGCCCATTACGCGCTAGTTTAAACCGGAATGACAGTCATTGCAGTTATCTATCGCCAGCAACTTCAACAACTGAATTATGCATACGTCAATAATGTCCTGCTTTGGTTAACGGAATAAGGTTTTCTTCTTTAGTATGAAAATGCACGTTTCTCTCGATATATATATATATATATATATATATATATATATATATATATATATATATATATATATATATATATATATATATATTTTTCAATTAATTTATATTACAATGAATCATTACAAATAGTAGATTAGTAAATTTGATGATATGCATTTGCGAAATCCCTTAGCTAACAAAATTTTAAAGGTGCAGTAACATACAAATCACTCGGTGAATGTTATAATCCTTGTTTTAAAAAAAATTATAACCTCTATAAGTTGTTTCTTTAATTCGCAGGTGCTTTCATCTGTCTATTCACTCATCTTCAGGCATGGAAATTAATTTTTTTTTGGTAAAATACAAGTAGCATCAAAGACGAAAAAATATAATACGAATCGAAATATGTTTTTTTTTTTTTTTTTTTTTTTTTTTTACAAATTTTGGGGGCGTGCAATCGCAATGCTAAGGTTGGATTTTTTTGAATTTAAGAGAGTCCGTTTTTTACTAATATAGCAATTTCAGAATTTTTTGGGTTGTACGAGTTTATCAGTCAATATGGCATAAACTAAATTATTCAGTAAATAGAATAATGTCTCACTTGTTACCACAAAAAATTCAACGTCAGAACACTTCTCTTAAATTAAATATATGATACAGTTTAATTTATATTACAATGAATCATTCATACAAAAAAGTAGATTAGTATGTATGAATTTTTGTATGAATGATTCATTGTGAAATATATATATATATATATATATATATATATATATATATATATATATATATATATATATATATATATATATATATCATAGCTATTTTTGTAGTGATTTTATAATTATATTTTAATAAGTGGTTAGAATTCGTTTAATAACACCTTCAATATTGAATATTTCTTGAGTGTTATATCACAGAGTCTATGATAATGTATGTGGGTATATGTATGTATCCTTTTCGGTGGCTGTGTATAGTCAATTGCATGCGCATTTCATTGTGTATGTGTGTGGTTTAATTTTTTTTTTTTGTAAAAGGTCATGCAAATATTTCCTGTATCCTCACATTCTTGTTTGTGTATAGATCTAAATATGTCTGCGTGCTTATATATTATAATTTGATTGTGTTTGTATTGTCTTTCGCAAGATGTAATAATCCCATGTATACACTTGTATAAATGTTTTCATTAAGTTAAGGGCAGTCGATCTTAACGTTCATTCCAAAATAATTTAAATAGAAAAAATGAATAGAATAACATATGTATTTTTTCTTTTTTCCTCCATTATTTTAAAATATTAAACTTAATATAGATTAAATTTTAAACATAATATAGATTAAATTTACATTTTTGAAATGAGAAGATTTTAATTTTAATTTCAAATTTTATCGTACAATTTAATATTATTAGTTTGAATAAATTCTGTTTTAGTATAAACCCAACCTTAAAACATTTAATAGTTATTATAAACTTACTTTGTTGTCAAGATTTTTGAATTCACGTATACTAGTATTTTGATTGGTCATTTCAGCTCATGTAACAGCTTTTCCCCTTACGAGCAGTGGTTAATTAATTTGAACATTTTAAAATCTTTATTCTACAATCTACATTCATTATCAACACTTGATAAGACACCAGACGTGTTGAAAAAAATGGCTATTTTTGTAGAGATTTTATAACATATTTATGTTATAATTTTTAAATAAATCATTATATATGTGTGTGTGTGTGTGTGTGTTATATATATATATATATATATATATATATATATATATATATATATATATATATATATATATATATATATATATCTGTCTGTATCTCTCTATTTCCCAAGGGAAAATAGAATGGGAGTTTATTCCACCTCCTCCAGAGGTATCAGTTTTAGCCTCGACAAATTTTCACGTCTCGATCACAAGTGGCAGAATATTCAGAAACAACGAAGATGTTGAAAACTGTCTATCAAATAGTTTCGGAAAAAAAAAAAAATTTTTTTCTTTAGACTTAGGATCCTAAATAATATTTCCTTTAAAGTTTAAATCTTTGAAAATGATGATAATTTAATTTTTGATAAGTAATATTTAATTAAATTTATCTTAAATTTTTCACATCATTCTTGATGAAAAAAAATTTAATCATTCAGACACGCTTTTCTGACTATAGTGTTTCATGATACCGTACCTACTGTGGACACGTGTTGCTTTCTGGGAATATTGAACAAATCATTTGATGATTCACTGAATTACGTTTATTAAATCTATAATGAAAAAACCCACACGATTTTCAGTACTGCTTGAAAAGTGTTGAATACATTCCTTGACTTATTTAGAGCAGTGACTACGGATGCCCAAAAATACAACACATGAAACAAAGATCATAAAATAGAAAAATTGCACATTTCTATCAAATTATAATTTTTAACATAATTAACTATTCTCTTGCATAGTTAATTTTCCTAGAAATTAAAGTTACTATAAAATATGATAGCATCAAATATGGATACAATTTTTCATTACGCCTCGAACTTCACAAAACGCTTTGAGTTAAAACCCCGACATCTAGAAGTTAATTAATCATATTTTTAAATAAAAAACAAAATATATTGTTTTCTGAAAAGAGTGAATCTATACATTTAAGCACATACCGTGTAAAAATTTGTAAAAAATTGTAATTTAATTGCGTCTTTCACGCTAACGCTTTCCGTAATTTTCATAAAAAAGATTGCATTTTTATCGTAAATTCAAACCTATCGCGTGATTAATCATGTTATAATTTTACTCGGGAGTAAACTTTTATTTAAGCACTAGCTTAAAGTCGTCTTCCATACGGACGTTTAAGCTAGCTCCTGGTCCACAACAAATGAAACCTCTGGTCCAGTTGAAAAAAAAAAAAAACAGCTATGATAATTTTTTTTAAGAAATGAATTTGAATTTCACAATTCACTCCATGGAACTTCAAAATCTCACTTTAACTCTATTTCGGACGATAAGTATAATTCCGGCCAAAACATTGATTTGGCCCGAAACACAAATCCCAATGCTGCATGTTCCAACACTAGGTGAAGGGCAGATTTCCAATCCCGATTTTATCCTCATTCCAAAAATCTTAAGAAGGCAGGTGTAGCCCGAGTTAGAGGGGTTTCAGACACACGGACGTAAAGAAAGAATTATTCGTTTATTTATTTACATTATACAATTGAGCGTAACAACTTTAATGAATACAATGTAGGATTGATAAATTGTTGTCATTGTAAATTTTTCAATTCTACGCATGCATGTTTTTTCGATTTTTCCGCCGACACAGTATAATAGGGTCAGTTATGTATCGTCTATGAGAAAAAGACTACTATACTGCAGTTAACTCTACCATAAATCTGTGAACGGCATGCTGTACTGCTTGGGATTCGCTCCGGAAGCTCTTATACGAACATTTCAGGGTGTTTGGATGTCAATCTGTAGACAGAGCCCAGGATTCAGAAAGAGTTGGATGAGACTAATGGTGATTACAAAGGTACAGAAACTTGAAAACTCATTCTGATCGTTCTGATTGTTTGGCGCAGGCCTTATACTCAACATGGAGTAACACATAGATTGCCTTGCTGATCTGGGTCAAGATGATGGTGACTGGAAGACCCTACGCATGGCAATAGAATTTTGTACCATGCCTCACAAGCATGAGAACCCAGTCATGTCTGTCAGACACACTGTGAGACGACGTCATCTCTTAGAGTGTAGCGTGACAAAACAAAACAAAAAAATACCTTGTAACACCTGAAGCAATAGTCATAGCAGCATACACTAACTTAAACAATGAGACCGTCCTGGAG
>CAHIKZ030005283.1:925000-967500 GCA_903632075.3 Acanthosepion pharaonis | reverse complement strand
TGAAGGATTCCAGCCATTTTCCCAAAAGAGGCCTTTCAATTATCTCTCACATCGTAAATTCCATTCTACAGTCTAATTAATAGCAAATGAACTGTTGCTTAGCTGATCTCTATTTTGCAAAAGGAAATTTATTCTTGTTTCACTTTTGTCTTTTTTTGTTTTGGTAACTTTTTGAAATACATCGGATACCATAACGTACGAAATCTGATCAGTCCTATTAGTGACTGCTAATGGCGTAAATTTAATTATTTATTAATTAAATTCGAAAGGAAATCTGAATATCTCCTTTTTCGCAGTGTGTTTGCGGCGTGATTGGCAGAGTTGGCTTGCTATTAATTTAACAAGCCTATCCATTTAGTCGATCGGTATCAATGATGCAAATAACCCATTTGACGGCATCCATTATTATTTGATGAAATAAATTGCGTCTGATTTCATTTCGAGAGAGTTTATTAAGTTTCGAGCGCTAAACAAATTCACGCGAATTTTGAACGGTCTCATCATTAGATGTAATATTCGCAGTTTGTAATAAATAATGAATCACTTTAATTAAAACGAAGAAACGGGTTCAGCGTTCGTCATCAACTTCTCTACTCCGCATCATAAAAAAGAAAAATATCTCATCATCAACATCAAGAAGCTACAATAACATTAAAAATACGTTAGAAAATCATATTAGTGAAGTTCATCATCACTGGGCAGTCCCTGGATTTTCAACTATCTGTTATGGTGAAACACACCTATTCTATAGTTAATAGACTCTCCCATCTAATATAAGTAGAAGTAGTAAGAGAAACGAGGGTCAGTCGATGTCGGACGACCGGTTGAACGGTTGAACTCTTGCCTACGGGCGGGGAGGAAGCCGAACGAGGCTCCGCCGAAGAGCGGTGTCTCGTTCGGGTTCTATGATACCCTCGTGGGGGAGGGGGTGACTAAATACTAGTCGATGTCGGCCGATAGTCGACCTCTCTGCCTTCGGGCAGAGAGGAACCCGGACGAGGCTATGCCGAAGGGCAGAGTTTCGTCCGGGGAGGTAGACAGACCAGATCCCGTTTATGAGGGGTCTACGGGGAAGTTTTGGCTTTGTGCCACATGTCACTGCGTGGGGCAGTTACTAAATAGCGTCGATGTCGGTCGACAGTAGTCGACAGTAGTCGACAGTTAGTCGAATACGAAACTATCAGCGACCACAACAAGATTAGTCTGCGTAATACCCATTATATCAAGTTCCTAACGTTTTGTACGTCGAACCTATTTAGGACCGATTTAGTACAAATACAAGCCACCACTGCGAAATAACTCCACAACACTATCGCAATGAAAAGTTTATCTCTCAGTGAGGACCCGTGCCACGAATACCTATTGTGAGTCAAACCCAACCCAAATGGAACGCGTATATACAATCCAACGCTAAAGATGCCGTTAAAAATAATGCTCGCTTACCTCCAGTAAGTACTTGTCACCTCTTGCTATCATCTACTTTTACAAGATTCGGGTCAGGTGAGGGATGGATTACTGCTGACATATATACGTTAGAGCTACCACGTCGTCATTTTCTAGTCTCAAAAGACTTCAAAAGCGTATCCACATCCTTGTGGGTGATTAATTATTTTCTACCCAAGAATCTCATTCCCACAGGCGAAACAACGAGTGACTCATCAATTTCTATCGCTATTTCCAAGGAAAGTGTTCAACCGAGAAACATTTCTCAATTCCACCAGCTAAGACACACCATGCCACGCAAACTGTAGTGGAACCCCTTCATTCCGTTCGTATTCCGCTGGCGAGATGTGCTGCGTGAATTTAATTGAATTATATAGATATAATTGTGTCTATTTATCCTTATACTGATCTTTCTAGTTGTCCAATACGTTTTTTGATGTTAAGATTACGCCTTTGGGATTTCGATGGTGCATCTGAAATTTTCCTAATTGTCTGATTTTGGTGCCTAGAATTTTTATTTCGCGCGTTGGGCTGCTGTTCCTATGTAGACTCCACGCAATGTCGCTTAGCCCCCATTATTCAAATACAGAAAAGAGCTGCATATTATTAAGTAGCTGTCTCTAATTTTTGGTTACTCCAGTTCCTATTTGTCTGACGATCGCTAAAGCGTGAAACCCAGGGTCACAAACTCATATCTATCCAACCAAATATCTTAGCTCTATCTCTGATATTGAGCGCTTTCTAATAAGTACCGCGCATATAATATATAAATAATTATACATACTTATATTTATTTATATTTATATACACTTTTCACATATATATATATATATATATATATATATATATATATATATATATATATATATATATATATATATATGTGTGTGTGTGTGTGTGTGTGTGTGTGTGTGTGCGCGCGCGCATACACACTCGCCGCGTGTCTGTATCTACATCATTTCTTTTGCATATTTTGTTCACAAATCCTTCTCTTCAACAATGCAGAGAAACACACGTGTTATCTGTCGATATGTTTGGCAGTGGAAAGAAACAGTGGAGATAGATAGATAGAGAGCGAGAAAAAGAGAGAGAGTAGGAAGAAAGAGCGGTGAAAGAGAAAGAGAGATGTCTAATCAGTTTCTTTACGTAGCTTTTGATCGAAATTGCATGACTTCACAAAAACTACGGCGCCTTCCATTGTGAATTTTGTCTTAACATCAAGAAAATCATTTACAACTGTAAAAGATCAGTATAAAACAGACCCAATATGTCTATACTATTGAATTAAACACCATTTCATTAACATATGCTTCTTAAATAAATGAGTAAATTGTCACCATTTGTATATATTTTTTAACTTCGCGCAGTCGTGTTGTTTGTTTTTGATTTTGTTGACTGCACCTTATACTAGGGTCAGTCTTATAAAAAAAAGCAGCATTAAGGAATTCCTTCCGCCAGAAATTTGGAAATGCTGTACTGCTTGTCATTCGCACCGGAAGAAAGAATATGAGCATTTCAGAGTGTTTGTGTGCCAATCTGAGAACAGTGCAGAGGATTCGGAATGATATGGATGATATATCCAATCGCATCAAAGTGTTTCGAATGATCACTAGTGTAGACGACGTTATGCCAACATTCACCTAACCACAGAGCCTCAGACTAAACACTGAGAACTTCGCAAAGTTCCTTGAGGAGGTAGTGCAGGCTGGTGTCAAGAGAGTGGCTGCTGGAAGCCCCTTAGTCTGGCAACAGTAAGGAATCTGCACTGTGTCACACAAGCAGGCGAACCCAATAATGGCTGTTAGACGTTTTCTGTAACCACTTCTGCCCATAAATCCTGCCACCGAACTCCCCAGACTGCAGCCCTCTTGATGATTATGAGATGTCAGTGTCATTTTCATGTTTGCCTCATTTAGACAATTTACCCATCGCACTATATATATATATTCTATAGCTGAAGATGTCTGTAGGAACAGACGAAAGCTTGTAGTAAAAATAAGAACTAATACGGCAGAAATTTACAGAAACAAGGATCATTTCATTCATAACGGATTCGGAGGTTTTTGTATATTATTTGAATTGTTTGCGATGATGGATGTCTCGCCATTTAAATCATTAACCTTTGCATTAGTTTTTGTGTGAATAATTCATGTATTTGTAAATTGATTGCACGTTTATCGTAATTTAAATAACTGATCCAAGTGCGACTTTTGGATAATAAGTGCGAGATTACTGTAATTATTGAACAATATAGTTCATGCCACTTTGACAGAAAAATTTACCAGTAATAAATTTGTTCATCACCATATTTTATATGAACGCACAACCTTTAAAAATTTAAAATCAAACTCAGCGTTGCTTCTGCGCGCTCCAAAAACAATAACTCATTTTCAATAGCATTTTCGGATACAACAATACATATATTTTCGTTGTCCTCTTATTACTAAGAGAAAAAACAAGAACAACATCTATTCTATACCTGAAGATGTCTGTAGGAACAGACGAAAGCTTGTAGTAAAAATAAGAACTAATACTGCAGAAATTTATATAAACAAGGATCATATCATTCATAACGGATTCGGAGGTTTTTTATATTATTTGAATTGTTTGCGATGATGGATGTCTCGCCATTTAAATCATTAACCTTTGCATTAGTTTTTGTGTGAATAATTCATGTATATATATATATATATATATATATATATATATATATATATATATATATATATATATATTTTGAGGAAGACCCCACTAGCAGAATGATAAACACGACCAGACCCGACATAGGAAAGATAAGCAAAAGAATCCTAGAAAGGATCACTAGGCAAATAAAAAAAATGCCTTGGATTAACACTCTGGATTAATACCAAAGAAGTCATCAATTGGTTTACCAACATTGGCAATAAGCCTGATTGCACCCTAATACAGTTCGATATTGTGGATTATTACCAGTCAATATCAAGAGATCTCTTCACGACTGCCCAGGATTTTTCTACTGTGTATTCTGACTTAACTAAGGAAGAAATGAACATAATACTTAATGCAAAAAATATCTGTCCTCATCCATAATGCGGACCAATGGATTAAAACTCTGATGGCAATTTTGACATCGCCATGGGACCTTTAGACACTGCAGAGTCTTCTGACCTTGTCAGTCTATTTGTACTATACAATCAAACCGCGCACTGTGAATTAGACATTAAGGACATTAGGGCTTTATAGGGATGACGGGCTCATGTTAGTGAGGAGCACAACAAATTTTAAAATAGATAAAATTAGAAAGCTAATATATAGTGAATTCAGAAAACTAAACTTAAGAACTACAGTCAATCCTAAATTAAAAAGGGTAAACTTCATCAACGTAACTCTAGACTTAATGAACAACGTATACCTACCTTATAGAAAACCTAAAACTAATCCTTTATATGTACACCATAAGTCAAACCACCATCCATCTATAATTACGCATATACTCACATCAATAGGAAAAAGAATCAGCATGAACTCCGCTAATAAGGATATATTTCAACAACACAGTAATTTTTATAACACAGCTCTAAAAAATAGCGGATACATAAACACTAACATAAAATATAGAAACAATAGTATTAACCAGAAGAAACAGAGGAAAAGGAAAATCATTTGTTATACCCCTCTGTTCAAACAAATGGTTAGTATTAAGCTCGGACATAACTTCCCATCTTTAATTGAAAGACACTTTCCTACTAATAGCAGACTTATCAAGATCTTTAATATAAACATATTAAAATTAGATTACAGTTGCTCTGAAAATCTAGAATCATAAAAAAAAATCATAAAGATATAATAATAAAATCCTGGAAAAACACGCATGCCAAAACAGGATTAATGAAAATCCGAAACTAAAATTAAACAAAAAATAATAAGAAATTATGTGATTGTAGAAACCCTGAAGACTGCCCGTTGGAAAATAAGTGCCGCACAAAATCTGTGGTATACCAATAAACTATGTCATCCATTGAGAGTCCTAACACTTATAGGATCTACATTGGTTCAACGAAGAATTAGATGGAGAGAACACAAAAGCTTCTTCAGTAATATTAGAAATAGAAATCAGACATCTCTATTCAAATATTTTTGGCATTTAAAAGAAATGATTAAAACACCCAATGTAAAATGGAAAATAATAAATAGAACATGAACTTGTAAAACCTGGGATGACCCATGTCCATTATGCCTACATGAAAAGTTACACATTATTAAGTTTCTAAATAATGATAATTTATTAAACCATAGACACGAGTTAACGGTTTTCTGCCGACATCAACAAATTTTCGCATTAAATTGCATAAAAAATTAAATTTCATAGTCTAGTAGAATGTTTAAAAGCTTAACCCAATTACAATATAGAAAACCCCTTTATGAAGTCGTCAAAAAAAAATTAGTTCAGTGGGATGCGTTTAAGTACGAAACAGCCCTATAATAAATAAATAAATACATACATAAAAGGATAAATAAATAAATAAGATAAAACAAAATTCTCTTGACACTTAACGAGATATTAAGGTGCCAAAAGTAATCTTTCGCTTTGACTGACCAGACGATGTTCGCACATGAATGCCATTATTCGCTTTGAAATGGATGACCCCACACTATCTCAGTTTGACCTCTTTCCGAAGGTGACTGATATGTGGATAAAAATTATCTCTTAGACCCCTTACCAAAAGGGTCGCCCCAGCCGTTTCCATAGGAATTTATTTTGCGAATGAACATGCTTATAAAGTTGCGTAATATTCAAGATTGGTTATTCCTAAATTTTCGCTTAAGTATGAAACAGGGCTTGATATTTAACTCAGTTTAATTTTAATAATTATATTGAAGTTTTCAGCTCTCGTTTTTGAAACATGAGAACTCTTACCTAGCGAAGGATTCATATTTTTTTAAAAAGTAATTATAATTTAAACTCTACTTCTGTATGGAGCACTGCTTTAAAAAAAAAAACATATTAAAGAACTCCGGATTATTTACCTGACGTGTTCTGTCCTATTTTTCTACATATCTGCACACACACACACACACACACACACACACACACACACACACACACACACACACACACATATATATATATATATATATATATATATATATTTTCATTCGATAATATTATTGGAAAACAGTCAATGTACATTAATTCCTCCACTAAAAAAGAATTCAAGAGATGTTTTCAGCTGATAACGTACAGTTAGAGGACGAAACACGATACAGAGAATTGCTCCATTTTGTGGAAAAAGTGAACATTGATGTCAACACCCAGAGGCGACATCCTGTTCAAGCATGAAACCGACTGTTGCCTCTGGGTGTTGACATCAATGTCAACTTTTATATTTACATACGCTCAATTTTTAATATTGATCAGTTTATCTCATGAATATAGCATGCCTTAGAACGATATTTTATCACACACACGCGCTCACACACACACACACACACACACACACACACACACATATATATATATATATATATATATATATATATATATATATATATAATCGTATCAGTAATTCAAGTAAATTCACTTAATAGACATTACTTTCGTCAACAGTCCAGAAGGTAGCCAATCAATGTCGAAAGATAAATGGAGTTATAGGCGTTCAGGTAAGTGCGAGAAATCATTTTCATTCTGCAGCACATTCGTCGGCATATGGTGGAATGTAAAGCATCTAAGGCCCGCAAACAGTGTTCAACCATTCTAGTCAGAATAATTAGTTCCTAATCTATAAACTGTGGTTTTTTTTCTAATCGCTTCTAAAGAGTTTTATTGAATTAACTAACTTATATTCAGAGAATGGTTCTGCGGTGAAACTTATGTTTTTCGAAAATATAAATAAGGCAGTGCAAAGCTGTCGACTGATATGAAACCAAACTCACTCACACTGAAAAATATCACGTCCAAAATGAGGAAAGAATTTTCAGAAATTGGATAAGTTTTAATATTAAAGGTTAAAATTTGTAATCAAATCATATGTTAACAACAAATATTTTCACCATTCAGCTGGTTTCAGAAAGATACATTACGAAAATTGTATGCGCTTATACAGAGATAATTTGCACCTAGTATCAGTATGGTTAATTCTGCATGAGCTTCCCCAACTTGTTTCTTTTTTGCTGAATGAGGACAAATATATTTATGCGTAGGTCTTGGGGAAAATGTTTCTTTCTAAAGAACTGCGGACTAGTGTAACTCTGACTAGATTTACACAAATCTCATTTGGTATCGCAGTAAGTTTAATAAGGTATTGAATGGTGCTTTGTAATATCCAGTGATGGGTGTTGGCTGTGTTTGCTATTTCACCTGTGTTTTGCTTTTCTATATGAGTTTCACGTTTGCCGTTTGTTTTGATCAAGTAATGGTTAAGAAATAAGAAAACAAGACTTTGAAGATAAATTGTATATTGAACAGAAGAGTATTACACGACTTGGGAATGTGTGTCGGTTGACCAGCGTTCAGTCTATATCACCGTTAATATTTAACAGCCCTCCCACCTTAGGATATATGTGACACAAGGCCGAGTTTAACGTGGGTTATGCTCGGCCAAAACATCCCCGTAGAACCGAAATTAACTGGTTCGAGTCTACCTGCTTCGCGGGTTCCTCTCTCCCCAAAGCAGAGCGGTCGACAAGTGTTGCTAACAGTCGCAGCCTCGGAAGAACAGTCTATATCACCCATCTCCGGGGCTTACTTTCCCACTACTATATAGTAAATGGAAGAGACCACAATAGCCTCATTAGAGGAAGCACACCACAACACCCACCATTTCAGCCTGACTCCGTATGGAGTTTCTTTTTTTATTATTCCCACACAATACGTTATTCAATCCAAAAAAATAAAAATAAAAATTCAGCAACAACCACACTGAAAAACCTATATGTAGGAATTAGGTCACAAATATTGTCATTTCTTTTTTTTTTTTAAATTTACGTCAGGCATTTCACGTATTAACGATGGTTTCTATTCATTATTCAAAATAATAAAAAATAATTGGTTAAGTTTTAATAGAAAATGCAATAAGTATTTTTTTTTCTGGTAATTCAAAATTTTATACGTGAGGAGATGTTTTTATTTACTCATTCCTTTCCTTTTCTTCAGTCATAGTATGAAAATGAAAGATACACAATATCTTTTCCTTTTCGGGTTGACTTCTAATGCTTTCGTGAACTTACTTTTCCTTTTGGGCCTTCTTCTGTCTGGGACCGATTGCGATATTTGAACCTCGAATGTGTTAAAGATGACGTCCACGGTGTCATCTTCCACGGGCCCCCCTGTCGATTATGCTTTCTATACCTTCTGATTTGATTAACATGAGGTTTATATACAAACTTCGGTCCCTCAACCATGTACATCATGTTCCCAATTTGTTTGTCAATTTCCCTATCTCCCAGTGAGATTTGTCATTCCGAAATACATGAAAATAAACTATTTCGCTGATCTTAAAGCGCTTTTTACGCACTTTTTTCTTATTACCTGCTTTTGTTTCATACGGAAGGAATTTTTCAAATACCGATTTTATCTTCCTGGCAAACATGACCTCCCTGGTGTCTTGGCAGATGGAGCACTAGTATTAGGAGTTACTCGATTGAGCTGCAAAAACTGTGGTATAGCCGTAACGGAGGGAGTACCTCTTGCCTTCCTCAGTGTTCTGTTAAATCTGTACTACAAATACTTTCATGGAAATTGCTCCGAGGAGCTGCATTCGATTGTTCCCAGACGTCATGAGTTCCAGCGCCCTACGAGGCTGGCATCTCGATCTCAGCCCTTCACTGTCGGAACTCTTAAATGTAGCCGTCTCTTCTACTCTAATAGCTTCATGCCTCGCACCTCTCGCCTGTGGAACTCCCTTCCCTATTCCTGTTTCCCTGTGAGCTATAATCTCCAGCTATTCAAGTGTAATGTCAATCGACATCTCCAGTTGCCTTCATCTATCCACTACCCTCATCCTTTCTTCTATCACTCCTATCTGATCTTGCTCTAAATTTTTCTGTAACCCCTTGCTTCCTAGTGGCTTCCCGCCTTGCTTGGGGTGAAATGCTTAAAAAAAATGTATCTACAACACGTTCTGCATATCCATTACTTCTTGGGTGATATGGCGCCGTGGTAACATGTTCGATCCGAAAGTATTTTAAAACTCCTTAAATTCTCACGATGGAAATTGTGTGCCATTCTCTGTTATAATACTGTCAACGACTCCGTGCAAATACTTGACTGTCACTTACGCCGTCAGCTTCTTGCATTTTAATACTTCTGGCCACTTGGAAAAACTGTCAACTACTGCGTGGTAGTGAAAACCATCAAGCGGTCCAGCAAAATAAATATGTATCCGCAACCACGGACGATCGATTTTAGGCCAGGGATTGAATTTTATCGGGGACGCTGTAGCAGCCAAAGAACATCCTTTGCACGATCTTACAATGTTTTCCATATCCTTGTCCATGTTGGTCCAGTAAATATAACTCCTCATCAGACTCTTCCTCCTTGAAGTTCTCGGATTACCAACATAGAAATCCTTTAGTGTTTTAGTCTGAAGTGTAGAAAGGATTACTACTCTGTCTCCGTACATTAATATATCGTTACAGAATGAGTAAAGTTCTGAAATACTCTGGTCTTTGCTTTTTAATTTGTCCTTTATTTCCTTTATGAAGTCATCCTCGGACGCTTTGTCTATTATTTCGTTGATTGTAATTGGAAGGTGCATTTTATGTCGACCTCTGTTATTATGGCTAGAATGACAATCTCCAGATGTTCAGCATATTTAGGTATCAATCTCGATAAACCGTCATTTTCTGTATCGTCACGAGTAACGAATTGTGAAGTGTTCAGTTACGATCGAAATTCTTGATCGCGGGAATTTAACATTTGGTATCAAAAACGCAAGACCCGTTCTAATGGTAACATCATTTGTTGTTGAAGTTGAGTTTAGACGCGGTAGCGCGATAGGGGAGTTACAATCATATTAAATAATTATTTTATTATTAATTCTTTCTACAATCTAAAAAGTAATAATTAACATTAACCTAATGATATTCAGTATCGTAAAATTATATATAATTATACTGAAAAAGAGAATGAAATGTAGGAACAAAACGCTCATCAATATTATATTAAAACTATGTCAGTTCATTTAATTTCAAAATACTTAACAAATGAAATATAATAACATATTTATACAAAGATAACTGATTGTAATATATATATATATATATATATATATATATATATATGTATATAAATAAAAAGAAAGAACAGTAAGATATAAAATCCGGTGTTCTTATAGATATTTTATTTTTACAAAATAGTGCTCAGTGTAAATTTACAGAGCATTAATATTATAAATTAATTGATTTAAAATATGGTTATTTTCGCTACACAGTTCCAACCATGTTTCAAAAATAGAAGCTAAAAACCCCTAATTTTATTTTTGCAAATAAATTAAAAGCATTAGTTCTATTTCATCTTCAAGCGAATTTTGGAGTAACTTTTAAAATTTACCGGGTTTTAAATACACAGCTAAAATCACGTTTCCATGGTTACAGAATATTCTACTCAAATTGAACACGGGGTGTCTAGATTTTCCTTATGACAGTATCATTGTATCAGTTATTAGCTACATTTTGGTAAGGGGTGAGGATGTATTTTACACTGAAACCTGACGTCGGTTGAATTTTAAAAGTTACTCCAAAATTCGCTTGAAGATGAAATAGAACTAATGCTTTTAATTTATTTGCAAAAATAAAATTAGGGGTTTTTAGCTACTATTTTTGAAACATGGTTGGAACTGTGTAGCGAAAATAACCATATTTTAAATCAATTAATTTATAATATATATATATATATATATATATATATATATATATATATAGATAGATAGATAGATAGATAGATGTGGCACCATTTAACGAGGCAGAAAAAGAAAAGAAAGAAAAGAAGAAAAAAAAGAAAGAGGCGAGACCCAAAACGTGGATGATAAGCAGAACACCACGGCAAAGAGACAATGGATAAAGGATATTTTGATAAGTAACAAATGGCGAAAGAATGTCATTAGAATGACAGGGAAATTCTGAGTGGATAAAGGAATCGGGCGTGTTTTGTGCGACGCCTGTGTTATCTGGGATACGTAAACAAACTGCTGCCCGACTGGCCAAATAAAAATCCAAATGAAAATGTTATTTCGATAAGTGACGGAAAACAGTTGGACTAAAAGTTCTTTGGATAGATATGAAAAATTAAAAGTCGCACACGACGTGTCCACTGACCGATTTCTTTCGACGGAACATCTTTAGCCTGCGATAATAAAATTATCTTATCAAAAATGTGTACCGAAAAGGAATGAATGGGAACTTAGAAATGTTCTTTTCGAGGCGACGTCTGGCCGTGTTAAAAAGTCCACCCTTTCGGATAATTAGCGTTAAAATGACTGACGAAGTCCACGTGTAGAACAAGAGTTATGACCGCCATTGTTCATATTGTCCTGTTGCGGGTAGAGAAAATGATAACTGCGATTAAGAGGAAGAAAAGGAAAAGAAAAGATTTTTTTTTTTTTTTAGTTAAGCAAGATAATTTTTTTCCTGAAACAAAGCCGCGGATTCGTCCACGCCCGACTAAGACATCATTGGTCAAGTGGTGATCACGTGACGCAGGAAGGAGGCTATCGCCGCCCATCCAGAGTATAGGTATGAGAAGCTGCTACGAAGACGTGGGGGAGGGCAGCCCACGCCCCACTGAAGTATGGTGAGAAGGTGGGAGTAAGAAAAGGCTCCCAAAAATGGAAAAAAGTGGAAATTCCTTACCAGAGAGGTGGATATGTATTTAGAATTATCGAGGATCCCCCGACGCCGACAAACCCACCCCAGTTTTGGTCGGCGTCCATATAAGCGAAGCCGCAGCAAGCAGAAATCAGTTGAGTTCGAGACAGTTCCCAGAGTCAGTCCACAGTTGAAGCAAGCCTCGCAGATAGCTGACCAAGATTCACGCAAATTCCGGACTCCTCTTCAACCCAAGAACAATTATTTTGAAGAGCGACTTAGATCCAGACCACCAAAATAAGTTTTTTTTCGACTTTCGTCCGAAGACACACCGAAAAAACAATTTCTTAGAGAGCAAACAACTTGAAGCGTTAAAACTCGCCTAACGGAAAACGACGTGTCACAATCCATAGAACGGGTCGGGAAATAGATGCAGTCCTATGTATCGAACAACTAGACATAACGTTTGTTATCTTTTTCTTTGATACCTTGAACTTTTGAGTTTTCAATTTATTTTCTTTTATGCATATTTGTGTGGTGTCACCCCGTTGAACCCGATTTGCATTACGGCCCCAACTACTGATTGGATCTCGTCTGCCTAAGATCAATTCACACGTGGGGTGGGCAGACTGGAGATCAATGCAGTTACTTTGGTAACCAGGCGTTGGAAGCGAGTTAAACGACGAGGCTGATATCAAATCTAACCAGATTCCCATCCGAATCACAAAAAGGTTAGAAAGTCACATTTGGGTGCCGCGACCGATACCAAGCCAGTTGGTCGTCACAGGACGAGACAACACGACTGACGCGACAGGCGGACGTCACGTTTGGAGCGGCGACACTCGAACGGAGCAGCGAGGAGCAAACAGCTGGCGCCGCAGCGAGGACGTCACAGTTGGTGCCGTGGTAGACCAGGATAGGACGTCACAGTTGGCGCTGCGACCAGGGGACGAAGTCACATAGATAGATAGATAGATAGATAGATAGATAGATGTGTGTGTGTAAAAATATATAGAAAATAGGAAAGAACTCGTTAGGTAAATAATCCAAAGTTCTTTAGTATTTTTGTTATTAGTTTTAAAAAATAGTGCTCGATAAAAAAGTATAGCATAAATATAATTATTTATTTAAAAATATGATTCCAACGCTACATAAGAGTTCTCATGTTTCAAAACAAGAGCCGAAAACTTCAGTATAATTATTTGAATTAAATTGAATTAAAGTACCAAGCTCTGTTCCATCTTCAAGCGAATTTTTTTTTTGGAATAAGTAATTCCAGAAATTTACGCGTTTTATAAGCATATTCATTATTAAAATTAAAATTACTATGGTAACGGCTAGAGCAATTATTTAAAGAAAAGAGACGTAAAGATTAATAATTTGTATCAATATCTCAGTTATATTCAAAACGTCAAGTCAGGTTATGATTGGGGTGTCTAAATTTAAAGCGGAAGATGACATCGTATAGTGTGGTTAAGTGTCTATGGAGACTTATTTATTTTTCTATTTTATTTTTTTATTTTTTTCTTAAAGGATTTTGTGTATATAAAAAAACTATCATAAGTGACTAACATTTGTTTGTTTGACGACTTCATAAAGGGTTCTCTTTTTTCTTTTTTTTGTAGAACTATTTATTTAGACTATGGAATTTAAAAATGATTTTATTGTTTGTTTTTATGCTAATTATTCAATGCGAAAATTTGTTGATGTCGGCAAAAAACCGTTAACTCATGTCTATTGTTTAATAGATTTTTTATTATTTAGAACTTTAATAATGTGTAGTTTTTCACGTAGGCAAAAAGGGCATGGGTCATTCAATGTTATACAAGTTCTAGTTTTGTTTATAATTTTCCATTTTACTTTTGGTGTTTTATTCATTTCCTTTAAATGCCAAAATTATTTAGATAGAGATGTCTGATTTCTTTTATTTATATTCTTGAAGGAGCGCTTATGCTACCTCCATCTGATTTCAAATTCATTCTTCGTAGACAAAATGTATATCATATTAGTATTAGGACTCTCAATAGATGAGATAGTACATTGGTATACCAAAGATTTTACGCAGCATTTATTTTCCAATGGGCAATCTTCTGGGTTTCTAAAATTTCATACTTTTTCAGTATTTTTGTCTTATTTAAGTGTAGTGTTTTTATTAATACTATTCTGCCATGGGGGTTTATTTAGGATATTATTGTGTTTTTTTATTACATTTTCTAGATTTTCAGTGCAGCTGTAACTTAATTTTAGGGTGTTTTTATTAAATATTTTACTAAATCTGCTATTAGTAGGGAAGTGTTTTTCAATTAAAGCTAGGGATTTCTGTTCTAGCTTAATACTAACCATTTGGTTGAACGGTGGGGATACCAAATTATTTTTCTTTTCCTGTTTTTCTTCTCGTTAGTACAATTGTTTCTATAATTGATGTTAGCATTTTTGTATCCACTATTTTTTAGGGCTGCGTTGTAAAAATTACTGTGCTGTTGGAATATTTCTCTATTAGCGGATTTAATGCTGATTCTATTCTTTATTGATGAGGGTATATGTTTAATTATGGATGGAGAGTGGTTTGACTTTGGGTGTATATATAAGGGGTTAGTATTAGGTTTTCTATAAGGTAGGTATGTGTTGTTTGTTAAATCTAGAGTTACGGCAAGGAAGTTTACGCTTTTTGATTTCGTACAGACTGTTGTTTTTAAATTTAGATTTCTAAATTCACTATATATAATCTTTAAAATTTTCTCTATTTTAAAATTAGTTGAACTCCTCACTACCATGAGACCGTCATCTCTATACAGCCTGATGTCCTTAATATCTAATTCACTGAATAAAAAAATTGTCGAAGATGAAACAGAGCTTGGTACTTTAATTCAATTTAATTATATTGAAGTTTATTGAAGTTTTCGGCTCTTGTTTTGAAACATGAGAACTCTTATGTAGCTTTGGAATCATATTTTTAAATAAATAATTATATTTATGCTCTACTTTTTTATCGAGCACTATTTTTTAAAACTAATAACAAAAATACTAAAGAAGTTTGGATTATTATTATTATTTATTTATTATTATTATTATTATTATTATTATCATTATTATTATTATTATTAATGGAAATCTTGTAAGTATAAGAAACTATACACGTTCGGAAAAACTTCGGTTTCTTGAATTGCAAATAAATAAGCCAATACCAAAGTGGAAAAGGTATTAAAAAAAGTAAGAATTAAGAACATGTACGTTAACCGAAAATAATCTTCCAGCATACGAGTTCAAGGCCCAAAGAAAAAAAGTACCCAAAATAAGGAGATAAATTAGAGTAGAGGAGACGTAGTTAAACCTAGAGAGGTTTCACCTATGTGGATCGTCAAGGAAGCCTTCCCTGAAGATCCGCTTTGGTGAAACCTTGGTAGGTTTGTCTGGCTCTCCAGGTCTATATATATGTGTGTGTGTGTGTGTGTGTGTGTGTGTGTGTGTGTGTGTGTGTGTGTGTGTGTGTGTGTGTGTGTGTGTGTGTGTGTGTGTGTGTGTGTGTAATTTCAAATTTAACGGCACGCATATACTACTACTGCTAATAATGATGTTTGGAATCCGAAGAGCAAATGTAAAGAACTCTACTGGATTTGGAACTCAGTTCTCCTCTCCGATACCTCAATCCAAACAGCTATTCATTAATCCAATGAAATCCATTATAAAGCAACACTGGAAACTGCAATTAAATGAGAAAAGGAACAAGATAAGCATTTGACAATGTATATGAGACCCATTTAGAAATACGCATGACATAATTTAATCAATGACGTACACCACCGAAGGGAATATTGTGATCAACTAGTATCTCAATAATGTGTAATTTTATTGAATTCTGATATTGTCATAATAAAAATGAAAACATTTGATTAACGAAGATTAAATTTATTTACTACAAGATTCTATAGTTATTCTAAATAATTAGTTTATTTTTTGTCTTTATTTTATGCGTGACTTTATATGTAAATATCATAAAAATGTTAATATTTAAAGAAATTAAAATTGCGCGCCAAAATAGCGGTGGCGAAGAAAGTTTATTGCTAATTAACGTGGTGAATAAAGTTAAATAATTTTGTCATTTTAAAATTTCTATAATATTTACGTAAATATGACGCTGAAGGTAAAAGCTTGAAGACTCAAAATTACTCCGCAGGATCTAGCTTAAAATCTGACCGAAGGATGTATTCTACTCTAATTTGAAACAAATGGTATGATGTATAAATGCGAATAGGAGAATTTATAAGGCGAATTAAAATTACCACTTACTCTATTGGGTACCATTTCCCATTGATGCCATTTTGTAAGGGATGAATCTATATTTCCTTTTCTCTGTCATGGTTTGAAGAGCAAAGTAAATGTGTGTAAATGTTGTGTAGCAAATATTATAAGAGAAGGAAAACATTAAATGCAAGTTGTTCCGTGAAACACACAAAATATACCACTCTCTTTCTTATATAAATAAGGATATTCGAAGATAAAAGTAACTAACGGTGATCACCTATGTACTGTTAAGTTCTGCATGGATATAGCATTACAAATATCATTAGGTTAAATTCAGTCGATATATTGCTTATATAAATATAATTTTATCCTAAAAATCGATGCCGACATTGATTTGCTAATAGCAGTATTTACGAAAAATGTACATAATGCAATATCCTGTAGTTTTTCTTAGGTAAAAGGATGTATTGTGCGAACACCGAATGCTTAAATAATTATGTCAAATAATGATGAATATAAGATGAACAATGACGCAACGATCAAATAAGATGAACAATGAAAATAACATGAACGATGAAACGACGATGAAATAGGATGAACGATGAAAATAATATGAACGATGAAACATCGATGAAATAAGATGGAGATTAAAACAATAGGAACGATGAAACATCGATGAAATATAATAAACGATGAAAATAAGATGAACGATGAAACAACGATGAAACAAGATGGGCGATGAAAAGAAGATGAACGATGAAACATCGATGAAATATAATAAACGATGAAAATAAGATGAACGATGAAACAACGATGAAACAAGATGGGCGATGAAAAGAAGATGAACGATTAAATAACATGAACGATGAAATGACGATTAAATAAAATGTATGATGAAAATAAGATGAACGATGAAAGAACGATGAAACGATGAAACAAGGATGAAATAAGAGGAAAGGTCAAAATAAGATGAACGATGAAACAACGATGAAACAAGATGGGCGATGAAAAGAAGATGAACGATGAAACGACGATCAAATAACAAGAACGATGAAAATAAGATGAACGTGGAAGCAACGATGAGATAGGATGAACGATGAAAATAAAATGAACGATGAAATATCGATGAAATAAGATGGACGAGGAAAATAAGATGAACGATGAAACAACGATGAAATAAGAACAAACAGTATAGTCATACATTTTCATGCTTCTTCAAGCGTGAAACATATTTGCAAACAAACTTCAAAGACATTTAAAATAAAGTTTCTTACATTCATGCTCCTGTGAAAGAGTCATAATTTTTAGAGTGCAGACATCTCGTCTAGTCTCTTCGCGTCTTATACTAATCTCAAGAATGAGAACATCTTATACCAATAAATATGAAACAAGCTGAAATAAGTATATGGATTTAAAATGAACATATTCTGCTTTCATCAAAGCCTGTCAATAATACTTTGATTGTAACGATTTCTTATTGCAATCAATTGATAAATAAGGAAGCATAGGCTCTCAATAATTGTGTGGCTACCATTGTAATAGAAAGGCAAAAGACAATTGAAAGCCATGTAAACTATGTCGCCATCTTTCACACAGATTAGAGAAAATATGTTATAGAGAGCGTTATTCATTTTCGTTTTGATGTAACACAAAATTAAAAAAATACATATGAGTGCAATTTAATCATAAACAAATATGTACATGGGAAATAATGTTTTTCAAGAAAGGACAGTTATTTCAAACTCTAAACTTCGTAAACACGGATAATGTTGATGTCTAGATCCATCTTTGAATATCAGACACCCTATTTCTAACCTACAAAACATCATCATTAGCAGGAAGCACGACATAGGTGTTACCAGGGAAATATTAATTCTTACAGAGACATCACTGTTTTTTCTCAAGCTTCAGCTGTATATTTTTATGTAATTAATACCTATTGTGACAGCAACGTAGGCTGAGTTAGGAAGGCAAATTTTATTATGTGGAGAATAATGAGTTTGACGTGTTGCAAGGTTTCAATATTGAGGTTAGAGGTATGAATATAGGACAACACGCATTTCCATACGCACAATCAGATTCTCTAATGCACGTTTGCACAACAAGAACTAACAGGCAAAAACACGTACACTCGCATAAACACATACACAGAGACAGACAGATATAGATGTTTGTGTAAAAATAATTAACTCACACAAGCATATACGTACACAGAGACAAACGCACACACACATCGACACACACATCGACACACACACACACACACACACACATATATATATATATATATATATATATATATATATGAAATCATCAATAATATATACACAATTTTCCAGAGCGTGTCAAGACTGCAAATGAAATAAAATATCGAATTTCAATATAATGGCAACTTATTACTCTTCGCAGTAAATTTATTTCTATAATTACACACACACACACACACATATATATATATATATATATATATATATATATATATATATATATATATATATATATATATATATATATATATATGTATATATAGGACAAAACTGAAAATTTCTTGTGACGTGTTAGAAATTTGCCAGTTTTTCATGTTTCTATATACCGTTTAGTGATGTATAAAATAATACAAAATTATATATCATTATATCTTATATTTGTATACCAGAATATAAAATATATGTATATATAGCATAATATAATATATATATATATATATATATATATATATATATATATATATATATATATATATATATATATTAAGGAACAACATTCCTGATCAAACCAATATCTAAAATAATTGCATCGGTTACACATGGGCATGCATATCCAGACGCCTTACGTTACACCTACCCGAGCATAGCTCCATAAGGCATCATTTTAACATACAAAACCTACCAGATTCCATCCCAAAAATGCTCGTAGAAAATACAAGCAAACACACACACACATATACGCACACACTAACACACACACACAGACATATATATATATATATATAAATTCCGTACTATATTTTTCCATTCTGTGTTTGCGTCTGTGAATATTACTGTACGCGCGTAAATCGGCCTTCAATATTGTCAGTCGGTGCAATGATATAAAACACGATGTCAAACTCGCTAAACAGACGCTATACACTCAAGAATCAAAGGATAGATTATATTTATCTCCGGCTCGCGAGAGAGAAGGATGGGTTCCTCACATCCTTAGGGGAAGATCAAATTTTCGACGTGCCAGTAACAACGCACTAGCCATAGAGGCGCCGTCAATTTGACGCAGTCCATATATGAATAAATAATGAAATATTCAATGATTATTCGCCGATAATCTGGCCTTGTGAACAATAATCTTATTTCATATATATATATATATATATATATATATATATATATATATATATATATATATATATAATCGAGATGAAATTATGCTTATATTAACTTTTACAAAAATGATATTTGCGCAAATACCGGAGATTTTTGTTCATGATCTATAAAACTCACAGCATATACAGTGCAAATTATGTCGGATAAGATATTAACGTACAATGTTTTTATTTTAATCTTATATTTCTGACTCTTATATTGCAATTGCTTTTCCTCTGCGTAAATTATAACCATTTTTATTTAAAGGATGCTTTCCAAGACAAAACATTTCCTGTAGAATAAGATTGCATGAGTGGAACAATAAAGCTCTTATAATAATAGAGATTTGAAATTTTAACACTCACAATACATACTGAATACAAGAGGAGCAGAGAGAGATAACGAATATCCTGATTAATGAACTTGTAGAAATGAAGAACAAAACAGGGAATGAGAACGCTGATATTAGTAATGTTACTAATAGCCCTTTCCTTACAAGGAAACTTTTGCATTCGTTGTCCGTGCAGTCAGTACTGCTTTTTTGCTGAAATTTATAAAATCTTACAGTTTCAAACATCTTTTCTGCAAAAGAATTATTTTTCTATCCAGTGACTGCTATATAGATCTTTCCACTATTGGTAGGGACTTCCGTTTTAAAATTTTATTTGAAGTCGCCTGAAACATCTTGATTGAGTCACATGTCATATCCATTTAAGATGTTGTTGTTGTCAATTTTCAGGTCATGTGGTTTCTTTTGTTTGGCATATTTCTTTGTTTGAGAATCAATAGCGCCAAATCACATTTTTTAAGATGGCTGTTCTTTGCTAAGCGACTCATTCTTCACTCGCTCATAACATTTTAACCATTGTTCTTAGAAGGAGGTTATACAATTTTATAATCATTATCACCCTACGCAAGGCAGTAAGGCCACTAAGATACAAGAGTTTACAAAGTGTGTATTAATTAGGAACAGAAACAGTATTAATGCGCGGGAAGAAGAAAGAGTTATCAAGAGGAGAATAGATAGCAAATGAAATTGCATTGAAATTTTTGCAGAAAAGCAAGGAGCCGGAAGGGTTTTCCACAAAATACTACTGACAATTTTGATATTTCTGAACGATTTTTGCCGCCATTTTTAGCATCCGTACCACATTCCCGAAATTCCATGGAATTTTTAAAAATCTATACTGTACATGATTCGTGTTTTCCAGTTAATCATTTGGTTCTTTAGCAATTTGTAGTTTTTATCGAAACTACATCTAACACAAGATGTGTTCAATTTCTTTTCTTCCATACTAAGTATTATGGTAGTTTACGCACGCACGCATGGAATCTTCCAGCTATAAATAGGAGCAAGTACTGCCTTTCTGAGAGGAAAGTTTCCAGCATCAACTTTGACAGTCGGAGCGAACATTCTTTCTCTAACACTCTCGTTTGTATATGTTTGTAGTACTGTTTCTCTTAATATATTTGTGTAACTCAATTCCTCTCAGTGTGTCGTTATTTCTGCCCCTAAAAAGGCCACAACACTAAATTTGTTATAAGTCATCCTTACACCTAGGTTTTGATGCGTTTAGTATTTACTAATACCAAATGGAAGCTTCATGATTATTTCAGGATATTTGCATTCACTTAATGCATTCCAATTCCAGATCATAGTTTCTCTTTCGGAAAATATTCATCTTTCGTTCAATATCTTGGAAGAGATGCTTGATTATGTTGATTTCGGGTTCAAGATCATACTTACCCGAAACCTGAATATCTATGTCATCTGATTAGTCACCTATTAATCTGTATGTTGGATTCAGAAGGATAAATGGGGATCGTTCTCTTCTGTTGTTAGATTCTTCAGGAATGGGATATCGAATACTTAAATGGTCTGTGTATCAACTCACTTTATCAGTTGAGAAACATATCTGTGTAGGAGATACCGATGGCTAGCTTTCTGTTTCCATGCGTGATAAACCACACATTTTAGGATTTATTTCTGTGTCCATATTCGTATCATGAAATACTAAAGCATTTTACTGAATTCAGCGAAAAAAGTAATTTATTTTCAAAGGTTCAGAATCTATGTCAAGTGATGATTTGTCATTACATATTTTTCTTAATAGGTTTCTTAATTTCATCATAAGTATGTTCATTATTATTTTATATTTGGAGACGGAATTTGCAATGATTGTATGATTATTGGTATACTTACTTTTTATGCGGCCATCTAAATTTTAATCTTTGTACGTTTGGATATTAAGCAGGAAAACATATCAGAAAAAGGATACATACATACATACATACATACATATATATATATATATATATATATATATATATATATAGATAGATAGATAGATAGATAGATATATATATGTATGTATATATATATATATATATATGTGTGTGTGTGTGTGTGTATGTATGTATGTATATACATAATTAAATTCTAAAAATAAAATTTAATTTTTTTAGGATTTAAATTTAAGTTTCAAAAACATTGGAACCAGGAAAAATCGCATTCCTGGGAAAATAAAATATAATCAATGCATATTTAAGGTTTTCTGTTTTTTAATTTTACTGATATATATATATATATATATATATATATATATATATATATATATATATATATATATATATATATATATAGGAAAGAACTGTAATATTTATATTCCAGAGTTCTATAATACTTATTTTCTATTTTTAAAAAGCAGTGCTCGATAAAATGTAGAGCATAATATTATAATTATTAAAAAAAAATCTCCATAGCGATGCAGTAATTACTGTTTCGAAACCGAAACTTAAATTCTAAAAATAAAATTTATTTTTTAGGATTTAAATTTAAGTTTCGAAACATTGGAATTTCTGTGTCGATAGTGACATATTATTTAAAAGAATAATTATAATATATATATATATATATATATATATATATATATATATATATATATATATATATATATATGCCTATTGACAGTTCATAATTTATTAATCGGAATTAAGCTCTGACTCAAATGATATGTGCTCTGTATTTTGGGTGAAGCTATTGTACTTCTTCTGTTTAGCATTGGTATCATACTTAAGCACTTTTTAAATTATGTTTCTTAGAGTAGATATCCATTATCTTGCGAGAAGTGTGTAGATCCCTGACATGGAAATTTATTCAATGGATGGCGAGATAGAGGCAAGTTCACTTGGACCCAGACCTGCGTTATTCTATATGAAGTCCATGCGCAGTCCAGACCATATGGCGCCATCTCTTTCAGCTGCACAAGCAAGATCCAGAGGTACAAGTAGTTTTATATTTGATGATGGCTTGCCTACAGGAATTGCCATACGTCTACCAGTCTTCACAGCTTGCCAACTTCGGATCTCCACTCCTTTTCCATCTGCATTCAATTCCATACCTGTTTTCCTGTTAGGATATGGCAGTAAATTTTAAAACCAGGCCTTTCTTTCCACTCTATGGACTCTCATATGGCAAATAATATGGCCTTCAACCACATTCCTGTTCATTTATAAAGAATTAAATAGACAAATCAATCCGAAAGAGAAATTAGCCAAGAAATCTAAAGAAACAAACTGGAAGAGTAATGGGTGAAAACGGTGAGAGATTGGCGATAAAATAAAATAGTGAGTCAGCTTTCTCGATATATATATTATATATATAATTTAATTTATTTTAGTTTATTTACGTCAGATAGTTGAAAATATATTGTAATATATATATATATATATATATATATATATATATATATATATATATATATATATATATATATATATATATATATATATATATATATATATATATATATATATATATTGTAATATATATATATATATATATATATATATATATATATATATATATATATATATATATATATATATATATATATATGGTGCAATGATTTAATTGTCGTCTACATTACTCAAAATTGATAATAACATTGGCTTATCATTTTAACACATATTTATCAAAATTAGAGAAAAAATGTATTAAAATACTAAAGAGTAATTTTTTCCATAAAATCGCCAGTGGCATCATCGCGGCCCGCAGACGACTTCGGAATCTCCTGCATCTCTTCTGTACGTCCTCCTTGTTTTATATGATGAATGGTGGCATGAAATTTGCCTTCATTTCTTATTTGGGGTTAAGTAAGTTCTGTTGATTTTATGCCCAACTGTACCCTACATATAATAATCAAATGAGTGCAGCCTGTGGACTTATGTATCCAGAGGTAAAGACTTTTGTGGTCGACGGAATTGTCAGACAGCCATTAATGTTTTCACCTGATTGTGTTACATGGTGCAGCATCCCATTGTCAGCCACCCACTTGAGCAGTGGCAGCACTACTTTATTTACAGCACTTGATGTAGGCCTCCGTGTAGAGTTTGTGTCTCTCACTAAAAAATTCAAGAATTATTTTCTTCTCAGAAGGATCAGAGAAGCCGTACGTTCGTAATCACCATCAGACACATCCAACTCTTGTCGCATCTTCAGCAGTACTTTCAGATTGACACCCAGCCACTCTGAAATATTCGTAATGGAGCTTCTGGCGCAGAACAGCATGCCGTTTCCAATTTCTGGTGGAGTAAATTGCGTCATGATTATTTTTTTTTCTCACAGAAGGTGCCCAACTGACCCTACTGCACAAAAAACCGAAAACAATCTATACGCATGCGCAAAATTAAAAATATATAATGGCTATAATTTATCTTTCGCCCCAGTAAACAAGAAAAATTATTCCTTGGTTGACCCACTAACACAAAATCCTTGCCGGTAATCGAAAACAAACAACATGTATGCGCGAAATCAAAATATAGAATGTTGACAATTTTGCACTCCATACATACATATATATATATATATATATATATATATATATATATATATATATATATATATATGTATGTATATATATCTTTTTTAGAATATACTTTCAATATATACATACATATATTTATATATATATATATATATATATATATATATATATATATATATCAGAATTTCTTTTCAACGACCAGAAGTAAATACGCTAAAAGAAATTAGATTATAAATGTAGTCATTTTTAATTTTAGACTCTTCTTCACAATGTGTAGAGATTGATTTCTTTTACTGTTCTTTCGATTCTAACAAAGATCTCATCTAATTGAAGATCTTTCTTTATCAGGTCAAAGAAACAACTCGCAAATATACACAAGATGCGTGGAGAAATGTTTAAAGCAGACCGAAATGGAAAACCCTAATGAATAACATTTACCGAAGAGTGGCATCAACTCAAAATAAATAAATAAATAAATAAAATAGAAATACAAAACCCGTAAAGGACAAAAAAGAACGTTATTCATTTGCCATACAATAACGCCGATGGAGTCAACCTATCGCGACTTTGCTGCATATACTACTCTTATACAATGATTTCCAGAGAGAATAAACGTCCACAGATATCAGAGGCCAACGCACAAAAACAACCTACCTATATCTTGTAATTTGTCGTTGTCGATTTCTGAACTCTCACCTGACCCACTAAATAAAATATAATTGTAGCATAACCTCCGCCATAAATCTCATGAAACTCGCACACTATCCATAGAGGTATTGCAAAGAAGAAAATCAAAGGACAGATAAAAGAAATGAGAGTATTCTACATTGTTTGAGAAAATTTCCAATAACTTTTTATTAAATATTAACGTATATAGCAATGTTAATAACGACATATGGTTACGACAATATTTTCAAAACCAGTGGATATATTTACTGATAGACTGGTATAATTTGAAGGGTGTTTTTGTTATATTATGACAGTCATGCAAATTCTTCTAGCAATTATATCATGGCTATATTGATAAAAAAATACAACCGCTAATAAAGTTTATATAACATTGGATGAAACATATCTATAATTCAGGAGACACTTTATATATATATATATATATATATATATATATATATATATATATATATATATATATATATATATGATACAAATATAGATTTAAGGTATTGTAGATTGATGGGTCCATTTGCTCAGCGATAGAGCGTATGTAAAAGTGGGTATTGAAGTTAACACACAACATCAACGTGGCATGAAGATTGCGCTTAAGAATTAAACAGACTGTCGACTCTGGTTGTTGATAATATACATACGGACAATATATATATATGCATATATATATATATATATATATATATATATATATACACATATATATAATTATATATTTTTCTATTTTATTCACTCATTGTATATATAACATATAGCGTTATATATATATATATATATATATATATATATATATATATATATATATATATATATATATATATATATATGTGCATGATTCGTTTTTTAGTTTTTTAATGTATTGCCGTATTTTTTTTTTAAATGTTCTGCTCGAAAGTTGGTATTTTTTTCTACTTTGCATTACTCGTATTTTTTTCAAAATTGTATTTTTCCTATTTTTTTTCAGAAATTTACGGATTGTAATTTATTATTTTTATATGATTTTATTACTTGTAATATTTTTTTTCAAAAATTGTATTGTGGGTAATTATTTATTTCAAATTTAGTGCTGGCACTTTTTTTTCCAAATTTTATTCCTGTTACTCTTTTTCAAAATTGTATTGCTGACAATTACATTTTTTAATTTTTATTGATGGCCGTTTTTTTCAAAATTTTATTGCCGAAATTATTTTTAGAATTTTATTGCTGGGAATTATTTTTAAATTTTATTGTTCTTAATTTATTTTCCAATAAATGTGGCTGGAGATTTTTCCCAATTATATTGCTGGTAAAACTTTTCTTTCAAAATTATGTTGCTAGTATTTCGTTTTTCAAATTTAAATTCCTAATAATTATTTTTCGTAATTTATTGCTGGTGATTATTTTTTGTCCAAATTTATTGACGGAATTTTTTTCAAAATTTTATTGCAGGTAAATTATTTTTTTAAATTGTATTGTTGCAAAGTTTTTTTTTTAAATAAAAATTGCTAATATTTTTAATGAAAATTTTATTGCTGGTCTTTTCTTAATTTCTCTTTTGAAAATTTTATTGCTGGAATTTTTTTCAAAAGTGTATTGTTTGTAAGTTTTCCAGTTGAATTGAGTGTATGTCCTTTTTCCCAAATATATTTCTGGTAATTTCTGTATTCAAAACTGTATTGCTGATAATTTTACTTTTCTTCAAAATTATATTGTTAGTAATTTTTTTTTCAAAAATATATTACTTGATATTTCTTTTTTTTTAAATTGCAGTTTTTTTTTATTTATTGCTGGTAATTTTTTTTCTTTTTCAGAATTCTATTGATGCTATATTTTTCATTGCTGGTAAAAATCTATTGCTTGTACTGATTTTTTTTCAAAATAATTCCCTAGTTATAATTTTCTTTTTGAATAATCTATTGCTATTTTTTTTTCTTAATGACGTATTGCTGGTAATATTTTACAAAAACTATATTTTTGGTATTTTTCAATGTAAAAATCTATTTGTATACTTTCATAGTGTTTTGACACCAGATTTCGGGTTAACTATTTGACCATAGATGGGAACCTAACAGGTGCTACCACACCGCGTCAGGCTTAACCTGGAAACACAATCAATTTAGATGTGTTTACACGCTCATCAAAAATTCCAGATCATATACCGTGCACTCGGATGTAGTTTATCGTAATACATAAGACTCAGTCATATTTTGAATACGCTTCTTATATCCGGTCAAATATGTTATTTTAAATTGACTAAAATAACTCATATAAATAGTCGAAATATTTTCTTTAAAATAACCAACTTTACCAAATAGAAATGCATATTATGAGCAGAATGAAGTAAACATTTAGGATGACATAAATAAGTGGGTATCAGGGAATGCAATACAGAATATTACAAAAAGAAAGCTATATAGTATTGTATATATGTGTTATAGAATTTTAATGTGCCATTTGAAAATGTAGCGTCACTTGCAAAGAAGCTCTCTTAGAGTGTGGGTTAAGTCTATGTCACGCTGAAACACTTGCTTCCGTACGACCACTGAAGTTAAGCAACAATGTAGGGCTTGGTCAGTAGCTAGACCGCTTTGGAATATCAGGTGCTGTAAGCATAGATGTGTTCTTGCTGTAAAGGATAGTGGCTCAGAATTGTTAATAGTGAACCCGAGTTCAAATTCCAGTTGAGTTCATTATATTCACTTGCAAGGAAATACTCCTGGGGAAATATAGTTTTTGGGTTAATTAGTAACACTGGTATCACTATAATCATTATTATCTCAAGAATTAATTAGTATTTTAACGACATTAAATAACACAGAGGTTGATATGTCTCTAAACAAAAACAACCATCCAATAAAGAGTCAGAGGTTATTGGTTGTTACTTATTTTCTCAAACGTCTTGTATCTTATCGTCACTCTAACAAATAAATAGATTTACTTTAAACGACACATTTATGTTCAACTATTTAACATTCACAAGAGAATCACTGAGGTCTCTCAGTTGACTATAATTTGTATATCTCAGTCTTCATAATAATATAAAGATAAAGTTATTTTTAATGTATTTTTTGTTTCAGATTTAGGAGTACTTATTAATATATTTGAAATAATTATTTACCTACTGAACAAACATAAAATACCCGACTAACTCCTGCCATATTTGACAGTGTAATGTACTTCTCAAGATTTGCAGAAATAGATTTTCTTTTTTAAAAAAAAGAAGCATATTTTAAAACATTAGTCAGACAATCTCTACGTTCCTAAAAGTCTAATGTAATATAATCCTTTTTTTATTTGGTTATTGAGGAAGGCAACATCATTTTAAATCATATATATATATATATATATATATATATATATATATATATATATATATATATATATATATATATATATATATATATATATATATGTGTGTGTATGTATGTATGTATTGTATATTGAATCGTATATATATATATATATATATATATATATATATATATATATATATATATATATATATATATTTTCCAACCCTACTTCTGCCACCTATTTATTCAAGCTCGCTAAAAAGGGTATCCTTTGTTTTATTTTGTCCCATATATCTGCCCTGTGAATATCAAGTTTTACAAGATCTCCACACACACACACACACACGCGCACACACACACACACACACATACACAAATACAATATAGTCATAAATGCAGCTGCATGCTGAATGTCTGTTTCGTTCCTCAAGCGAGCATCGGACCTTGATACTTGTGACTATATATATATATATTTGTCTGAATGCACTATCTGTATGTGACTATTTTTGAATGTGTATTTGTGTGTGTGCACGCGCGTCCGTCCATTTACTTCAGAAAGAGAGGAAGAACTCAATCTGACAGACAAGTAATTATATATTTTATTATCATATCTATGGATAGTAAACGAAGACATTTCCTCGCAATAAATTGGCACCATTCCACATAGTTACGGGCAATTCTCCAAGAGGTTTGTTGTAGAATTTTGAAGAACACTTATATCCGGAACAATATTTTTTCCCAAAGATTTTCTCTCTTTCCTTCTTTTTCTCCCTTCACAGTCGATGGCCACTTGACCGTAACAATGTTCATTGAAATCCACAGGTTTCTTGCCACAAAACATCAAGCTGATTTTCTTTACTGTCGTAACGTCGTCAGTTTCTGGAAACATATTTAGACTTATATTATTATACAAATAACTACATATACTGTAGTGAAAATATTCATTTTTTTTTCTCTGAAATAGCTAAAATATTTCATGCGTGTAAGCAATATCGTAGAATTCTTGAATAATGCTGACAAACCAAAACCTATTTCTTTATAATTACGGAGACGCATGTTTTATGAAAAACTTCAATTCTTATGGCTGATTTATATGCGACGAGTCGATTAAAATATAAGCTGTTTCCTGACTAAATTCATGCTAAAATAATGTATGATACTTTGTCAAGAACATACAAATTAAATATAAAAAGCATAAATATATAAAACAAAAATATTATTTAAAGTTGCTTTGAAAACTAATTTCATTTTCAATAAGTTAAACTTGAATGTGTAAACATTTTGCACATATATTTTATTCGATCCTCTACAAAGCGCACTTACTCTGATGTTAGATTCGTGGACAGAAACTTGCTTAAATCAGTCAGTTATGTGCTGTGCGTGATAAACGCTTAGGCGATCATGTATCTTTCGATACAATATTAACGAGGCAGCTTTTTTCCCGCAGTAGGCTTCCATTTTCTGCGGTAGACCAGTTTCCACCCAAGGCTATACAACCCGGTTTGTTCTGCTATTTACCCATAGCTGAGGGGAGATGAGGATTCATACATTTCCCAATGTTATTTGCACGTAAGTGAATGTAATGGATTCGACTGGTATTCGAACTCGGCTCTCCGATTCCATGATTTCGAGCCGCTATCCATTGCTCCACTTAAATACTTTCTTAATATTCTAATTACACTGAAAAATATCAGACGGCATTCCAGTTAGTGGATATACCTGTCGCCGATCCATTGCTTAAACTGAACATGATCTCATAAAAGCACCAAGAACTTACGGGATATTTACAAAGTTTATGGAAGATTGGATGTCAAATAAAATTAATGTAAACCTTCAAAATCTACCGAAAATGCAAATGTTTTGAAAAAAAGAATAAATATATAAAAAATTTTACATTCATGAAATTTGAAAGAATGCTGAATAGAAGTCAATAAATTTGAGGAGTGTGGCTGAAACTTTTGATATCCACAAGTTTAAACACTTACGACAAGTTAGATCGATATTCCTAAATATACAGAAAATATAACTTGGATTTAAACATGTAGCCATGCGAAATATGTAACAGAAGGTGTTTAGAAAATGTTAAAATGTTGAAAGTTGAACGTGACCCAGAATGTTTCTACCTTCAGATTGGAAATAATTGAACAAAATTTTCACAGGTCCGTTACAAAATTAAGTAGAAAAAGAGCAACAATTTTACCCGCTCTAAAAATGATTGTAACTTGCCGATGAGCTAAACGTAATATATATATAGGGGACATCAACTCTGAAATCATTTCTAAAAGAGTAAAAGAGTAATAAAACCTTCGAGATGACAACAAATTTCACATCAGCCATTATATTGAATTGAATGCGGTTTTACTGTGAACATTTAAGATCATTTAATCTTCAGCAGATTGTATGAGAAGATACTAATTGAAATGCTAAAGGAGTAGACAATAAAAAATACGCTTCATTAGCGAAGGCAGTGAATGAAATAGAAGGAATGAATGCATTTTGGCGATAGAAGGAATGACAGTTTGTTTACCTGACCATTAACACCTCTGGAAATTAAATGGAAGTAGTTTAATAGTAACATTAACACACTGCGACCGCGTAATGAAAGACAACAACAGAAAAAGTTATGCTTTCACAGTGTCTTTCCAGGAATTGGGAAATTTCTAGTCACAGTCTTCTAGGAATTTTTCATATTCATAAATCTACTGTTAAAATGTTCTACACCGATTTTCATTTTTTTTCTGCTGTTAGTCGCTCATTTATGTTCCAGTGGAGATGCACAAAATTCCTTTCTCTGTCGCAATTTGGATCTGTTTTTTTTTTTCTGATTTCGATGTGGTTTAATTAATAGTGGCTCGAAATGTAAAATCGGAGAGCTGAATTCTTTGCATATGCTGTCATACAAATACTCTTGGGAAAGTCATAAAAACATCTCCTACCCCTAAGCTATGGCATATATTGTAGGGAAATATGGAAAATTCATTGTTAATCACAAAAATGTATTTAATGCCATATTTACTCAAAATAAAACAAAAAATACAAAAATTATCTGACAATCAAAATATATATTTCGTCTTTAAATTCCACCCAAAGTGCTGATAAATGTATTTGAATTATATGAAAACACACGTTAATTGTTACTGGATTAGTTTATAAACTACTGAAGACAATTGATGTAACTTATTGATGAGATTAAATGTTTATTACAATATAGCTAAGTTGTTGTTATATTGTGGTATTTTGTAAAAGATTATCAAACAAAATTCACAAAAATATGTTAATATTTCATTTTAAAGTTGTATTGCAAAAGAACTATTAGCATAGTAATTTTGTAATGAATTGTTTTGTTGTCAGTCATGTGAATAAAGATTAATGAAACACAATGGTTTTGTTATTTACTCATGAGATCAATATTGCTTTTTATCAATTCGGAAGTAGGAACTAGAAATGATTCGAAGTTTGAAAGGGGGGCGAAGTTTAATTTCTAAGCACTTTAACCATTCACCAACATTAAAAAACAGACTTTTAACAAAAAAAATCATAGAATCAGCTATAGCACCATTAATAACAAAAACGAAGCAATTTTCTATCATAACAGCATTGTATTAAAGAAAAATATTTTCAACAAAGATTTTCTAAGAATAAATAGGTGCCGAAAAACGAATATCTGTAATATCTTGAAGTGGTCAATACTGAGAACATTGTATACCGCGCGAGCATAAATACTGGTAGCGTCCAAATGAAAATCCTTGGAAATATCGTTTCTACCATCATCGACTGAATTTAGGTAATATAAATACAGAAACAGCACTTCTCTCTCCAAATATTCATAGCAGTTAACGAATATTAGTAATATCCATTCTATTAACTGGTATATTATAGCAAAGCCCAAATCTTATAATGGAAACGGAAATAAATGTAACTTATGTCTCGTTGAAAAACTTAAATAATCCGAGTTAATTAAACAAGAGATATGAATTAATGGTTACATATAGGTATAAAAATAAATGCCTCTTTAAATACGTTGATGCAGATTAATTTTTAATATAAATTATGGTCCATTTTTATGCAAATTATTATTTATTTATTTAAAAATGTAAAATAATGTTTATTTTGATTTGTTTTTACAAAAGAACAAGTAATCTCACATTAATAAAGAACTTAAAAGCGAATATTTACAACTCATTTTTTCATACATGCATACAGAAATCACGTTTGTTTTAATTGCCAAATATAATATTTAAAATTAAAATAAAAATATTATCTAGTATAATATATAACTGCACCAGCACAGTGATAACAAGATATATTAAAAATCAAGTTACATAACGGTCAGTTCATACACAGCATATATATATATATATATATATATATATATATATAACCGAATGTGAAAATATAAGTAGCGAGTGACCTATCGTATACAAATGCATATAAATACTCTATAGTGGAAAAACAAACAGTAATAGTAATGTTAACTAATATATATATATATATATATATATATATATATATATATATATATATATATATATATATATATATTCATACATATTTCATTAGATAATATTGACAAGTGTTGTCTATTTATTTTATGTAAATTATTTTCATAACTTCTGATATGATTTAAAACAACATGCCTGGCTGCATACACAATACTTGAAAATCCTTGTTAAAAACACAATTATACTTAAACATGAAAACAAAAAAAAATTTAAAATTCTTGAAGCTATATGCATAAAATAGTTGAAACCTAATCTGAACATAATAAACTATGAAATCTCCACAAATATTCTTAAATCTCTATAAATCGTAACAGAAGCCATTGGTTTATACCAACGGCTTCCCACACTTAATAATTCTCGAATTCACTCCCCCGTAGATATAAGTGACTTCCAGCGTCTTATATGCACGTGTTTATCGTTGCTTGGAAATCATCCATGTTAACAGAAACATACAATCATCACTTTCTTGTCCGTGTATTGCGTAATATATTGTACTGTAATTGTCATCTTTGATTATGGCTTATGTAAGTCGAAAGCTTAGATTGGTTTAAGAATATGTATCAATATTGTGCTTTTCTTTCTTCGTTTAATGATAATGTTATTAAGCTTATCAGACGTTATGAAAAGAATTTAACATAAAATAAATAGACAACTCTTCTCTATATTATTTAATGAAACATCTATGAATGAAAAAAATGCTGCCTAAATACACACAATATCTGTTACTTAACATTGCCAATAATGTTATATATATATATATATATATATATATATATATATATATATATATATATATATATATATATATATATATATATGTAATATCTTACGTTAATTGCACTACTCCGAGTTTCATGCCGAATTATTATATTTATTTTTATTTTTATTTATATTTTGAATTGATACCATAATGGTTTTTCAATTTTATGATACACACGAGATATATTCTTGATGGGGTGATACAAATAAAATTCCCTTTTTGTAAATTGATATATTAGATTAAAATTACTTTAAAAGTATTATATATTATAAACAGAACATTAAACGGGGAAATTTATACATATAATTTTATAATAAACTAGTCCCGAATATTTGTTTTCAGGGAAAATATTTATTAAAAATGGTATCTATTTTCCTTCAAATTGATATCAATATGTGAGTGCAATGTTATCATCAATACTTCAGGAATCGTATTATAAGAGAGCAATTCCTTTCACCCTATATTATATGTATCAACGAACGATAAAGGATAAGTATTTTATTGGATTAATATCTGAAATGACGATCGGATATTATATTAATAATTTGATATATCTGAAAGTTTGTCAGTTTGAATGTTATCTTTAATTTAACTTGAACGATTCTGTCTTGTAAATTTATATGTTTATCACTCATACTTGCATCGAATATTACTGTCACTTCTGGTCTGGTGCCTCTGCTATAGGTCTAGAGATTATTGACCATATCCAAAGTAGAATATGTAATATAACATATCCTGACATAGGGAAAGGACAACTCAGCACCGCCGACCGAGCACCAGGAAAACTTATGACTGACACAACTGAGAAGATATTTTTTACCGAATAAAAGTAATTTATTACAGATTAATACCTTAATTAGTGAATATTTTCTTCATAAAAGGCATTTGAAAATATATAATGTAAAATATGAACCAGTGTTTTGATTTTGAGTATTATTAATAAAATATTAAAGAAATTCATTTTTAATAAAGAAAATTGACATATAAAACCGAATTTAATAAAATGAAAATATTTTACAATGACTATATAATTTATTATAAAATAAATTCCATGAAAATTTACTTTATTAAATTAATTAAAAACAAAAAAACTGCTTCGTTTTTTTTTTAAATTTTCGACTTATTTATCAAAAAATAATTAAAAATGAGTATTTTATTGAATTACTTTTTATATGACACATTAATTTATTAAAAAAAAATTATCTACGATCAATTTTATTTAAAAATAATTATAAACCAAAAGATGATTCATATTTGATTTAATGACTGATCAAATATATAGTGTAGTTTCGCTACTCCGTTTATGTTATCATGGCGGACTGAATATATATTGTGATCCTCCCTTTCCTCTGTAGCACACCGGAGCTTTTTTCTATGCGACTAAACGAGTTTATTTTGATTTAATGATTCACTACATTTTTTCTTAGATGCTAGACTGTTGAGGTACAATCTAAAATATCCTTTTGAATAATATATAATCTTTTTTTCAATTTACTTTATGAAATAATAATTAAAAATAAGTCTGTTTTATTGAATCACTTTTTATATGAAAATTTACTTTGTTAAAAGATAAATTTATCTACGACTATCATTATTAAATTAATTAAAAACACAAAATGATCCATATTTTACTTAATACAAAAGTATCGGCTCGCTACTCCGTTGATGTTATCATGGTGGGCTGAATATATTTTGTGACCTTGCCTTTCCTCCGTAGCGCGACTGATCATTTTCTATGCGACTTAACGAGTTTATTTAGATTTAATCGTCAACTATATTTATTTTAGATGTTTGACTATTGAGGCACAATCTAAATACTTCTTTTGCATAATACCATTCATTGTTAGTAAATCTTAGCAACTCAATATTTAATTATTAGTTATAAAAATAATTATGTAACTTCGCGTCTGTCGCAATAACCCTCACAATATCACTCAGTGTCTTTTTTGACGCCACCAAAGGGGACGAAAAAAAAAGGGAGGATAGTCTATCCAGTGAATAGGATACTTAAACACGAGGTCTGTATTAAATGACAACCCACTTTTTATCTGCTAAGTAGACGCTAGTTGAAAACTTTTTGAGCGTGCGAGTGTCATATACTGATACTAATAATTTTGGTATATTTTGACCGTGTCTACCCAGACAAAAAAGTAGCCAATAGCTACACAGCCCTCTATTTCCGCATGTTCTTGCGCATTACTCTCTTTCTGCCGTCCCTATTTACAAACCTATCAAACGCCACATTTCGTAGGAAGCTGCTGCCAGTCATTTGTCTTGATGACAGCCATCATCTGCCATAACAATGGTTAATTCTTGCGGCCATCTATTCTTCTTGACGTCAAATAACTTGTATTGTTATATTGGTTAATTTCTACGGACAGTTTTCCTTTCTGACATCAGCTCAGTCCATTTCAAAGGCTAATCAATGCTTTCGACTAATTTCCGCACATTTTATTTCAAAGACAACTTAGGTAATATCTGATGATTTAACGACCAGAAACCACGCGACATCCGACTAACTACGTTAACAGTTTTCCCTTTCGAATTCCATTCAACCCCTGTTTTGTCAGATGACGCTACTGAATTTAATTCAAATCTCGACTCTTCGCATCGAATATCAGGTAATCTATCAAAATCGGTCAGTATCCTTCATTGTTAGATCAATCTTTAGTTTTTCATTCTGGGTAAGCAATACAGACTTGGTGTGTTATGTCATCTATTTTTTACTCATTCGTCCACTTTGATACATGTACTCTTTCGTATACGTTCAATTTTGAATTTGTACTCTTCCTTACATGAACTTTTATTACTGTCATCTAAACACATGACCATTTTTACTACATTCGGTTCCAAACATGAACTTTACTTTCCATGCAATATCTCGTAGCTGATACATATCAATCTTCAATTGACTCTAAGGATCTTTACGTTCATATGAGTGTATAAACTGTATTGTAAAATTTCTTTCAGGAACCCCATTTCGCTTTATTATTTTTTACGTTAATTTTTTTGTAACCTTGTTCCGTTTGGGGCGTTCAATTTTTTTGAGTTGACCATCTTTTGATTCCGTTTGATTCAATCGGAACATTAACAAGATCCTGCATTCAATTTAATTTATGTGATTAAATTGTATTCTTTTATAAATAAATTAATGTTTGCAATATTAATGTAAACTTCTCGTTATTGTTGTCCGTCTTTATTAACCTGTTAGATCTACGTTTTATTTTTTTACTTTTAAATGCTTGCGGGCCTCCGTAGATTAATTTAATACTTAATGTGGCACAGGCCACATCTCTCCCACTTCGAGGATTTGCAACAAATGCCTTATTTGAAGAATTATATTAACCAAATAAGTTTAAACTTCTTAATTAATTACTTTCCTACGGTTATAAAAAAGTTATGTTTTTTTCGGGTGCTGAGTTGTCTCGGTCCTGAGTTGTCTGAGTTCTGAGTTGTCCTGAGGCTCAGTCGGAGGGATTAAGTTGTTCAGCGCTCCGCAACATAGTATATCAACTTCTGCCGCTTTCGCGCAGGTGTAACAAGGGTTTCCTGTGTTTTTTCTCTAAATATTTTCACGGTAATTGCTCTGGTGAGTTTTCCGTTCTGTTATCACGAATCCTCGAATATAGGCAATGTAATAGGGTTTGTTATATTCACCTACCGGCTAATACACTTGGGGGAGTTATGAAGTCAGACCCTAATCTCCAAGTTAGGTTTTGAATAGCAGGTCATACTGGCTCATGCAGCCTTGATTGGCAACCAGTCTACAGCAGAATGAAACCTCCTCCTAGTCAGTCATGTATCAAAACACACATACTGCCCAATGTGTTTATTTCCTATGGAACTTAATTGACTGACTAGATTGGTAGCTAGGTCTTATAATTTCTCTGGTGAAATTGCTAGATGTAACCGTATGCCCTATGCTAATATTTTTTTCTCCCACCCCTCTTTGGTAAATTCTTCGGATTTCTTTCTTTCCTGTCAACTACAATTCTCAAAAGAATAAACGCAATGTCAATTGTCGAACTGTTAAAAAAACTGGGAAAAACATTGTCTGAGCGTATCTAATAAACATCATCATTTTCCCCGGTGTCAACATCAATTAAGGTGTTTGTTATCATTTTAAAGTCGTATCAATTTTTTTTTCTTAATTATTATTTATGTTCTTTCCTAAGTCGTGCCTTTCGATTATTATTATTTAATTACTTTACCCCAAGTGAAATAATAAAGTATGAGTGTTGAAAATAGGAGTAAATATAATCTATTAAGACGAAAGAACAATTAAAACAACAAGAATTAAGAAAAGATTATAACGATTGGCAGTGAATTTAAATTTTTGAATATAAAAGTTGACTAGGAAGCAAGAAGCCGGGGGATTTCCACGAATAGAATGTGCAATAGAAGAAACTGTTAGCATAGATCATACGGTTATATCTATTCATTTGAACTGTAAAATGATGAGACCTTGCCGCCAATCTAGTACTGCACTTAAATTCATAAAATCTAGATACCAAAGAGGAAAGTTCATCTAAACAATTAGCATGAAAATATTTATTAAAAATGGCACAGAATAACTGTTAACTAAATTAACATTATTATTATTGTTGTTGTTATTGTTATTACTATAAAAATTATTATTATTGTTTATGTTGTTGTTGGTGGTGGTGGTGTTGATGCTGTTGCTATTGATGTTGTGATAGCTGTATATTCCCATGAAGGGACCAAACTATCATATTTTTTTAAAGCGTTTCACCCCAAGCAAGGCGGGAAGTCACTAGCGCGCAAAGGGTTACAGAGAGTTGGAGCGCGAACAAATAGGAGTGATAGAGAAAAGGATGAAGAGAAGGAGAGGGGCAAGATCAAGGCATCTGGAAACGTCGATTGACGTTACATTTGAATAGTTGGAGATTATACGCTGTCAGAGAAACAAGAAAAGCGGAGAGAGTTCCACAAGCAAGACGTGAGAGACATGAAGCCATTGGAGTAGAAGAGACGACTATATTTAACAGTTTCGACAGTGCAAGGGTGAGAGTCTAGTTGAACGTTTAAATTCATGAAGTCTTGGAAGCAGCGAAAGCAGCACATCGGAGCAGTTACCGTGAAAGTATTTGTAAAAAAGACAGAGGGAGGCGACCCTAGTGTCAAGCAAATATAACTCCTCATTCATCACTAAAAACCTACTGTGGATAAGTTAATCACCAAGTATTCTTTGCTGAACTTACATGTTTCTCTTTTCAATATCATTTTTTAAGTTGGTTGTGTGGTTGCTTTCATGCCTTCCGCTAAGGTACTTTATATTCTACATTGTTCTCTATATTTCCATTCACAAGTCCAATGTCTTCACATAATTTCATGTTGGTCAGATCCACTTTTCTTGCCTATTATCATCTCTGTTTGTTCCCTGACTCTCTGTCGTTCCTTTTCTTTTTCTCTACGCAGACATCTGACGCGTTCATCATATTTCAAACAATTAACTACAGAAACATGTCTTCCAAGGCTGTCAGCTTTTTAAACAAACCCATCGTTTTCACGCCGATTTCAAAAGATCCATTGATTTCTATCTTTATATTTCTGCTGGCACGCATTTTTGATAAAGCTGAGAAATAATTCGTTTGGTTTTCTAATGCATGGAGTTAGAATGGCGTCAGTTTTTCCTCTCCGGTCTGTGCTGAAATTGGGGAAAATACAATGATCTATAAAGAAGGTCGACGAACCAAGCCAGTTTTCTGTTTATGGTTGGCGAGGTCAAGCGTGTTTTATTTTCTTTATCATTTCCGACCAATTGTAAAGAGCGCAACACCCTCATACACTTACATGACTACTTATTTGAAGCGAATCGTCCAACTACAGAAACGAGGTTAAATCACTTACCATTTATTTCAGCTTACGTCAGCATTTGTCAGATACCGGCACTTTTGAGAGCGCTGTCTGTTTGGCGCTGTTCCAGACACACGTCCAGCCTAATTCTTTGACCTGCGCACTTTCAAACAGTCAAGTAATCATTTCTTGTCCTTCTCAAGCCACCATATTGGTTCACAGCCATGTCATTGATTGTTTCTGCTGGATCTTTGATGAAAGCGGCATCTATTGAGTATGCAGACGTTGTGGTTCATATTGGTTTGGCAGAAAGAATGCCGATTGGCACCCGAAACCAAATTCAGAATGAATTAAATAAATTTCAAAATACATCATATATATATATATATATATATATATATATATATATATATATATATATATATATATATATATATATATATATATATATATCTTCCTAGAAACCTTCATTATGTAAACAGAAGGATTTTGACCTGTCCTCCAATTAATTTCCATTTAAACTTTTTCCCTATATACCAGCTTTTTTATTGATGATTGTACCGTTATCAACCTCGATTTAGCTCTGTTGATCGAGGTTTGGAAGCGGCTAACTAGATCGTTTTTATTCTTTTAATTTTTATCATGCGGGATAATAAAAACAAAATTTTTCTATTTATGATAGTTAAAAAATTGTAACAACAATAAATTATCCATATATATATATATATATATATATATATATATATATATGCTCTTTCAATAATATAAACAAAAGAAATCAGACTTCCCTATCTAAATATTTTTGGCACCTGAAGGAAACAAATAGGACACCCTAAAGTTAAATGGAAAAATTATAAACAAAGGCTAGAACCTGTAAAACTTGGGATGACCCATGCCCTTTGTGCCTCCATGAAAATTGCACATTATTAAGCTTCTAAATAATAATAATCTATTAAACAATAGACACGAGTTAACGGTTTTTTGTAGATATCATCAGATTTTTGGTTTGAATTATTAGCTAAAAAAAACATAAAATATAATAACTTGTTTAATCCATAGCCCAATCATCAGATTCATGGTTTGAATAATTAACTAAAAACATGCATACAATATAAACACCTTCATAATCCATAGCCCAAATAAATAGTTTAAATACCCTACAAAAAAGATAACCCTTTATGAAGTCGTCAAAAAATAAACGTTACGACAGTTTTTTATATGCACAAATCCTTTTCATAAAAAATAAAATAAAAAAATAAATAAATCTCCATAGACATGCAAACTAGACGAGGGTAAATACATCTTCCGTTTAAAAGTCAGACACCCCTACCTTTCCCTGACTTGACATCTATGAAAGTAACTCTATACTGATACTTATTATTAACACCCAACACACGCCTACCCAATTTAAACAATTCGCCCTAGCTGTTACCATGGAAATTTTGATTTCAATTTTTAAAACACGTAAATTTCAGATATACGTTATTCAAAAAAAAAAAAATTCGCTTGAAGATGGAACAGAGATTATTTTGAATCAATTTAATTTAAATAATTATATTGAAGTTTTCGGCTCTTGTTTTGAAACATGAGACTTCTTATGTTGCGTTTTGGAATCATATTTTTAAACAAATAATTATATATATATATATATATATATATATATATATATATATATATATAATAGTTTATAATAATATAGTTAATAAATATGAAAAAATAGCAAAAGGATGAAATTTACTTAGGTGATATTTGCTGTAATAATCTGGAATCTATTAGATGTGTTCGGTCTAATACGTTTATATATAAATGTGTTTGCGTGTGTGTTTGAAAATATTATTAAAGGTGTTGCTACATGTAAAATGCTAAATATTAGGGATAGTGCCTATGCAAATATAAAAATGGACAATGAGATGGAGATAATCAGTTACATTTTTAAGCGCAGTCATAATTATGAAACAGATTCTCGCGGCTGGGTGATGACCTTTCAGACGAACTGGCTACAAACAAAGACTGTGAAAAAATCTATTCAGTTTTTAGATCAAAGTTTTTTCTCATGACCCGCTACTGCATCTATGTAAGAGAACCGTGTCTTCCGGAGGAAGATGGATTCAGATCACTTCCAAAAGGATTAGCGCAAAGTAAACGAAACAAAATTCTAGTTTACTTTCCACATCAAAAGATTTTGCGCTTCACGAAGCTTCTAAATGTCCATGCTCAAAGCTTTTATGATGTATTTTATATTTTCATTTTTCTGAAGTGTGAATGCTGAGTCTGAACTGAAGTACAGTTGAAGAGTTTATATTTTCCTCAACAAAATTTTAAGTTTTTAAATTAATTTTATATTTCTTATTACCGAAGAACAATTCAAAAATCTGAAAATTAATAAATATTCGTGAGTTTGAATGTACATTTTGATGTGGCAGCTTTCACACACGTATATTTATGTCTACCATCAAATTGATCAATAAAAGTAATGATGTTCACTTTCCCTTATAAAATATTATAATATTGGAAGTTTCTGCCATTTATTGCATGAAAAATATAATTTCAAACAAACTGTGCCATTTTAGCCATTAATCAGAGGAAAAAGTTTATTCATCGATACATATCTCATGAAAAAAATATCAACCACTAAATAATTATCTATCTATCTATCTGTCTATCTGTCTATATATATATATATATATGTTCTAGGTTGATATCTGTATGTGTGTGTGTGCGTGCGCGTTTTAGTGTCTTCTTATCTATTTATTTCCTTTCTCATATCTATATTAAATTACTTTTATTACTATCTGTATATATATATATATATATAT
>CAHIKZ030005283.1:847500-920000 GCA_903632075.3 Acanthosepion pharaonis | reverse complement strand
CCGCGACCAGGACAGCACGGCGGGCGCGACCAAGCAGACGTCACGTTTGGCACAGCGACACCAGGGGGGCGTTCACAACACACACACACACACACAACACACACACACACACACACACACATATATATATATATATATATATATATATATATATATATATATATAATTTTATTTTTGTCTCGTTTCCTGTGCGTATTTTCATAAAAATACATTTAAAATTACCCCTAACACTAACCCTTCCTTCTATAATTCTCGTATCCTGTGAGATGACATATTAAATAGGTCAATGCCTGGTCTTTACCCCACTCCCTTACTCTTAAGTATTTTAATAAGGATAGATTTAAAACTCTTCCTATCTCTCACTTCCTTCTCTAATTTCGACCATATCTGTCGTCCTCTTTATCCCCCTCTATCTTACATCAACTTAAACTACCCTATATATATATATATATATATATATATATATATATATATATATATATATATATATATATGTGTGTGTGTGTGTGTGTGTATTTTGTGTGCCCATTTATATTGTTATTTTTATTTTATTATATATATAGCCATTATCATTCAGACAAGGCTTTTAGCCTTGTCTGAATGATAATGGCTGTTATACAATAAAGTGTAAAATGGCTAAGGTAATAATTATTTATAGTATGTGCTTGATTTATTTTGTAATCATGCAATTTTCAACATAGAAACGAGCCAAACACTGAGATATTCATAATGACTTACGTTTATTCTAATAACTATTGTATAAAAATTCCAGACAAAGCTAGTAATCACAATAGATTGAGAAATCAACCAACAAAATAGAACAAATATCTCGATATCCAATAAATTTAGGGTATATCGACTTGGTGGGCGTTAACAAGTACTTTTCATAGATCATTTTCTGAGATTGAAGTAGAATATACCAATGAATTAGAAGGAGAAAATATAAAAGAAAATCATATCTTGATATTTTTACTGTAATGATAGACAGAAAGTTGTAATTGCAGGGACGAATAAGCCGTAAACTGATAAAAGAAGCGAAAGAAGTCATTTTTCCTGAGGCATTTGTAGAGAAGTTAGCGTGGACACATGTGGATACGGGTAATGAGTGCTTTTCAGCATATGCAACGCGAAGAAGCGTAAAAAATATATTATATTAATATAGAAAGAGAAATAAAAGAATGCAAATAAAACTCCAGTGTAAGAAAGTAAGAAATAGTGATGAAAATACGTTACAAGACTAAAAAAAGAATAAAATCAACAATACATCTATCTCATAATACACTGTTACATGTCATACGTCATATATATAAGTTATTCGTAGACAGTTAGGATAAGAAATGAGAGAAAAGGTTACAGATTTAAAAAAGAGGAGATAATAAATGTGAATGTAAAAATCATATCGAAGGTAGAAAATTAAAATATTTGAAATAAATAATAAAATATAAATAGCACAATAAAAAAAAACTAAATCGAAAAACCATTTAATTTTGATAAATAAATAAATATGGGAATTCTGAAAGAGGAAGGAAGAAATCAAAAGAGAAAAGAATAAGAGTAGCTTAAAAATATTTTAAGAAAAAAATAAACCGACTGTTGAATTCTGTGAAAAACGGAAGGGAAAGAGAAACATAAAACAATTTAAAAATTGGAAGAAGAAAACAATTCGAAAAAGAAAGAAATTACGAATAAGAGAGAAAAGTAGGAAGAAATGACAAAGAATAGAAAACAAGATGTAGAAAGCGAAATATGAATGAAAAAAAAAACGCAAAGAAGAATATACCTAAGAGAAATTTGTAGGTAAATAGGAAAGAAAGAAAAATTTGAATGATGAAAGCGAGGGAATTTTTGGTAACGATAAAAAAGAAGATGATAACGAAATCTGAGAAAAAAAACTGAGTATAAAGAGAAAGACAAAGAAAATGTATAAAATTAATGCCTTTTCAGAATTTATAGATTACCAAATACATACGAAATATAAACATACATAAACGAAATTAAAATAACACGAAAATTTGAAAGGTAGGATTTTGAAAGTAAAAATGGAAAATATTAATATATATATATATATAAATATATATATATATATATATTGTGTGTATTTAGGCAGCATATTTTCATTTATACACGTTTCATTAAATAATATAGACAAGTGTTGTCTATTTATTTTATGTAAAATTTGTTCGTAACATCTGATAAGTTTGATAACATTATTATTAAACGAAGAAAGAAATTCACAATATTGATCCATATTTTTTTAATATAATCTAAGCTTTCGGCTTACTTAAGCCATTATCAAAGATGTAAATCACAAACATATTAAACAATATACGGACACGACAGTGATGAGAGTCTGTCATTGTTTACATAGTTGATCACTAAGCAACGATAAACATGCGCATATAAGACGCTAGAAGCGAAAATCGCACCGCATCTCATGACGTCACACATGACTACACGAGAGTGAATTGTAGAATGAAGTAAGGAATGCCGTTGGTATAAACCAATGGCTTCTGTTACCAATTATAGACATTTAAAAATATTTGTAGAGATGCCATAATTGATTTTGTTTAGCTTGGGTTTTAACTGTTTGATGTATAATGCTTCAAGTATTTTTAGTTTTTGTCTATTGTTTTCATGTCGAAGTATAGTTGTGTTTTCGACAAGTATTTTACGGAATTGTGTGTGCGGGCAGGCATGTTGTTTTAAATGCCTAAAAATGTTAGAGTTTTCATTAAAATATAGTGTCAATTGTCGTGAAAGCGAGTTTGTGGTGTGACCAACATAAATATTATTTAATTCGTTGGAGATACACTCTTCCAAAGGGCACTTGAATTTATAAACTATGTTGGTTTTTTGCAAATCGCTAACCGGGGGAGAAGAATCATTGCGAAGTATTAAGTTGGATATACTAGATTTAGTGTAGAATATGATTAATTTAATTTTTTTGCTAGGATCTGTAGTTGATATATTAGAATTTACTAAATTTTTTAGTATATTTTCATCGTGTTTATAATTAGTATGCATTTGATTACGATATAGGAGATTAATATATTAATATTAATATTAATTATAAACAAGGAAAGTTGGCTCCCTGTGCCGCGGTAGGAAAATTTTCTCCCCGGAATCGATTCTCCAGATCTACAAATCAACAATTCGCCCTTGCATGGAGTATTGTTGCCATATATGGTCTGGTGCCCCTTCTGTTTGCCTCGGTGTTCTTGATAGGCTCCAGAGGCGGATATGCAATGTAGTTGGCCCTGCTCAGGCATCTCGTCTACAGTCACTTTCTCAGAGATGCGCCGTCGCCTCCCTCTGTCTGTTCTACAAATACTTTCATGGAAATTGCTCCGAGGTGCTGCATTCGCTGGTTCCCAGACTTCATGAGTTCAAGCGCCCTACGAGGCTGGCATCCCACTCTCACCCTTTCACTGTCGAAACTATTAAATGTAGCCGTCTCTTCTACTACAAAAGCTTCATATCTCGCACCTCTCGCCTGTGGAACTTTCTTCCCTATTCCAGTTTCCCTGAGAGCTATAATCTCCAGCTATTCAAGTGTAATGTCAATCGACATCTCCAGTTGCCTTGATCTATCCACTACCCTCCTCCTCATCCTTTCTTCTATCACTCCTATCTGATCTTGCTCTAAATTTTCTGTAACCCCTTGCGTTCTAGTGGCCTCCACCCTTGCTTAGGGTGAAATGTTTAAAAAAAAATAAAAAATAAAATCTATAATCAGGGTGAAGATTTTCAGGTTAAACCCTAATAAATTTTCCACGAAATGGAAGTGACTGAAAACGGCAATTGCACCAATTCACAATCTACCACTGTATATTAGTCAATTTTTCCCATGTTATTTTCCGCTTGTTACGCGCATTTTTGTTCATTATTTTATTCTCTGGACCGGTGCTATTAATATATTATTGTTAGAAATGTTACCATTGCTGTATTTTTCATAATCAGCGATAATTTGATGGTTTACTTATAAACATCTTACTGTTTAAGACAAAAGATGTGGATTTATAACTTTCCCAAGGATAGTTTTGCGTAAATAAATATAACGAACACAACGGTAATTAGAACAATTTTGACATAAAATATGCAACTCTGGTTAAAGGAGAAAGCAATTCACTACGACGACAATGACTTGAGAGTGTATTAATCGCAGAGTCATCTATACTAATTACCCGCCAAGACTCTTACTGTGGCACCATTTACCAAGGCAGAAAAAGAAAAGAAAGGAAAGAAAGGAAAAGAGAGGCGAAGACCCAAAGCGTGGTTGATAAGCAGAACACCACGGCTAAGAGACAATGGATAAAGGATATTTTGATAAATCACAAATGACGAAGAGTGTCATTACAATGAAAAAAAAAATTCTGAGTGGATAAAGGAATCTGGTGTGTTCTGACGACGGGCTGTGTTATTAGGATACATAAACAAACCGCTAATGCGGGAAGGCATCTGATTAGCAAACCACAGACCGACTAGCCAAAGAAAAATCCAAATGAAAATGTTATTTTGATAAGTGACGAAAAACAGGTGGACCACAGGGTTTTAAATAGATATGAAAAATTAATTGTATCAAAAGCCGCACACAAGGTGGCCACTGACCGATTTCTTTCGACAGAACATCTTTAGCCTGCGATAATAAAACTATGTTATCAGAAATGTGTACCGAAAAAATGAATGGGAACCTAGAAATGTTTCTTTTCAAGGCGACGGTCTGGCCGTGTTAAAAAGACCACCCATTCTGATAATTAGCGATAAGATGACTGACGAAGCCCAGGTGAGAACAAGAGTTATGACCACCATCGATCGTATTGTTCTGTTTGCGGCTAGAGAAAATGATAACTGCGATTAAAAGAAAGAAAAGGAAAAGAAAAAGATAATTTTTTTTGTTAAGCAAGATATTTTTTTTTCCTGAAACAAAGCCGCGGGATCGTACACGCCCAACTAGACATCATTGGTCGAGTGGTGATCACGTGACGCACGGAGGAGGCTGTCACCGCCCATTTAGAGGATGGGTATGAGAGGTTGCTACGAAGAAGTGGGGAGGGCAGTTCACGCCCCTCTGAAGTATGGTGAGAAGGTGGGAGTAAGAGAAGGCTCCCAAAAATGGAAAAAAAAGTGGAAAATTCCTAACCAGAAATAAAAGAGGTGGATATGTATTTAGAATTATCGAGGACCCCCCGGCGCCGACAAAACCACCCCGGTTTTGGTCGGCGTCCATATAAGCGAAGTCGCAACGAGCAGAAATCAGTTCGAGTTAGAGTTTCAGTTCCAGTAACAGTAGAGAGCTCGAAGTTCGCAGTGGAAGTTGGTTCCACCTCGCAGATAGCTGACTTAAAAGATTCACGCAAATTCTGGACTCCTCTTCAATCCAAGAACAATTAATTTGAAGAGCGACTTAGATCCAGACCACCAAGATAAGTTTTTTTTTTTTTTACTTTCGCCCGAAGACACACCGAAAAACCCATTTCTTAAAGAGCAAACAACTTGAAGCGTTAAAACTCGCCTAACGGAAAACAACGTGTCATAATCCATAGAACGGGTCGGGAAATAGACGCAGTCCTATGTATCCAACAACTAGACATAAAGTTTGTTATCCTTTTTTTTGATACCTTGAATTTTTGAGTTATCATTTTATTTTCTTTTATGCATATTTGTGCAGTGTTACCCCCGTTTGAACCAGATTTGCATTACAGCCCCAACTACTGATTGATCTCGTCTGCCGAAGTTCAATTCACAACGTGGGTAGGCAGACTGGAGATCAATGCAGTTACTTTGGCAACCAGGCGTTGGAAGCGAGTTGGGAACGACGAGGCTGATATCGAATCTAACCAGATTCCCATCCGAATCACAAAAAAGTTAGAACGTCACATTTGGGGGCCGCGACCGATACCAAGCCAGTTGGTCGTCACAGGACGAGACAACACGACTGACGCGACAGGCGGACGTCACGTTTGGAGCGGCGACATCCGAACGGAGCAGCGAGGAGCGAGCGAAGGCTGCGTTTAAGGACGTCACATTACATCATTTGATCATTTCTGGTAGAACTTCTATGATTACAGTGTTGGATACATATTAACGAAAGTGATGGAAAGAAAAAGAATTTGATTTAAATCAGACAGATAAACAACATAAAATGAAATTCCCAGCATCCCTCGATCGTACTCATAAATAGTGGCGCCAACATAACAGATTTAGCTCTATGAAGCACTAAATAATGGAACGCGTTACTAGAAAACTATTTCCAATTTGACATATATTTTCCCCATATATATGTGCGTGAATGTGTGTGTGCGCACGCGTGTGTGTGTGTGTGTGTGTTATTGACATTTAGAGAAAACGTTCATGAATTTATGCTTCGAAAATATAATATCCAATAATGCATTTCTCCTCTATGGCTTCATCAGATGGATAATGAAAAATGTGTTTTGTGTTTATGCATTTGTGTCTGTTTAAAATAAATAAATGTCATATTATTTTTCCCAAACAAGCGTTGCACTAGACTAAAAAGGAGAAAGAAAATGAGTGAGTTTTAAAGAAATCGTTTACCATTTTATATTCTCCGCATTAAGTGAACGGGGTTTTGAGATGGAAATCTTTAAGAATGTGTAGAAAATCTATGAAAGAATTGTTTTATTCATGCTTTCCCCCATGTCGACAGTATGTAATAAATTAGTGTTATAAGTTATTGACATTTGGAAAAAAAATCTTTTATTAAATTATGTTTCGAATATAATGACTTCATCAGTATAATATTTCGGAAAATATCTGATATTACGTTAGAAATACAGACACATGCAATTCACTTTTTCGTCTTCGATAGGACAAAGCCTGAAATGAGCAAAATTAATTTTCTGATATTTTTGTAAACATAATTTCATTAACGTATTTTTTTTCAATTGTTTTTAATGTATAAAACTGTCGGGATCATTTACCCAAATTCTTAACATATTGTCGACATGGAGTCTGCATGGATAAAAAAAATTGTTATACCTATTCTGATGGATTTCTATCTTTAAACTCGGACACTTAAAGCAAAGAAGAAAAAATGTTAAACGACTTTATTTAAAAAAAAAAAAATAAATCACTTATCCTCTATCCATTCTCGTAACGAGCAACGTCAAGTTGGGAAAAATAGACGATCTCATTATTTTAAATAAACACACATACACACGCTATCCACCTATTCTTCTTCGATCTGATGAAGCCCGAAATGGGCGAAATATAATATCGGAGAATTTTTTGCAAAAATTTGTGAAATAACGACAAGAGTAAGCAAAAGTGGACAGGCACCATATAAATTGGCTATTAAAGAATAATTCTGGATTACTAAAACGAAGCTTTATTTTAATAAGTCAGTCAAATAATATCTGACAGCCTTATACTTGTAACCATAAATGTGTAGTAGGATAAGTTACGTTATTTACTATGAGTCTTTTCTTTGTTTTTTTGTCTATTCCCTTTCTAAAAGTTTTGAATTACTGAATTAACTTCTCTTTCTAAAAATATCACATTATATGTCCGTTATATGATAAGACGTTAGTTCGACATTTGAATAGAAAACTAAAATCAATGTAAATATTTGGATGATGAACAGAATAAAAGTCCCGTAACATGAAATTCAATAAGAGTATATATTTTTACTTGTATGTAGGCGTGACTGTGTGTGTGTTTTGTGTGTGTGTGTGCGCGTGCACACGCACGCGTCTACAAGTGTGTTCACTTCTATGTATGTTGAGCGGTGAGTGTCATAAATGAGATAGTATAATAAAGAAATGGTAAGAGACAGAATTATGAAGAATACGAATGTGTTTATATACATGGAGAATTATAACAACATATATATATATATATATATATATATATATATATATATATATATATATATATATATATATGCATACACAGACGTATATATATATGTATGTATATATATATATGCATACACACATATATATGTATGTATATATATATATATATATATATATATATATATATATATATATATATATATATATATACACACAACACACTATAGTAGATATACATACATATAAACACTTTAAAACTCTATCTCTCTATATATATATATATATATATATATATATATATATATATATAGTTTTAATGCTACTTTACAAAATACTTGATTCCGGAATGGAATTAAGTTAATAAAGATGTTTTCCATGTATACCTATGCGCAGATACTTTGGAACAGATATAGTTTGTTTTTTTTTTCGTTATTTTTTGGATTCTTCATTCCTTTTTTTTTAGCGAGGAGATAATCAAGTCCGATTTGAACTGGTAGAAGCATTCAGTTACTTCCTACGCATGTAATAAGGCAATTTCCTCAGAAATTCCAAGACAGAATTGCGTAATTCCTGAAGCGATCAAAAATATACATAAGAATTAAAAAAAAAAAAAAAAAAAAGAAAAAGATAAAATTTCCGTTTCAACACAAAAACACAGTCACTGTTTCGATATTGTACACACATTTCCACGTCACCAATGATTTACGTTTGATTGCACGACAAAGTCGCCAAAAAAAGACGCCAGCAGAAAGGAGAATTTACTTATCGGATAAAAATTTAATCAAATCATGTTTGAATATTTACCCAGTGACCTTTTCATCTCGTGTTCGGTTATATGCGACATAGATTTATTGTTGTTCGCATATCAACAGTCGTCACCCACATCTCCACGCGGGTATATATTGCAAAACCTATCCCTAGATTTGATATGATATATCAATCCGCTTGTATGGCACTGAATCCCGGACAATCTCCTTATAGATGAAGAGAAACCTAGATGTAACAGTAATATGCTTCTTGCGAGTTTCATGGACGTATCAAATAAGCAACATGGAAATTCTAACGGAAATGGTATTAATTTTCGTCCATGCTTAGAATACAGCTGCGATATATGGTCCTGCTAATTATCTTGAGCTCCTTGATAAATCCCCAAAAGAATCAGCAGTATTATTTGCTCTGATGTGCCGGATGAGCTTCAGTCACTTTCTCACCGCCTTTGTCTTTTCTATAAATAATTTCATGGTAATTGTTTGGATGAACTCTTCTTTATAGTTTTGTTTCATATTGTTAATTCTCATTGGAGCTAGTTTTTATATTGTTGCTTTATTCCCCCCAACTCTACTGACAACGAATTATACATATGGGGGCTTGTTAGAATTTTCATGGAGACAATAAGGTATTATGATGGATATAGTAAGAAAGGTCAGTAAGAATTCGTTCTTTTGGTTTTAGGAATATTGTGGTATATTTGGTTCAGTGTTTGTGGCTACCTAAGTTTAAATTTAAGACAGAAGACCATCTTTTTTTCCCCATTTCCCATTTTGGCCTTGTGTCATATTTTGTAAATATAAAAAAATAATATATAAATATCGCTCTTCGCTATGGTATTCCCCTACCCCTCACAGACAATGAATTGGACTAGTTAGGACTTCATAGAGATTTTGAGGTATCATGTTGGATGAAGAAAATGGTAAGGAAGAATTCTTTATTTTAGTGCAACGAATATTGTATGTTTGGATCAGTGTTTTTGGTTAGCAAAGTTTAACGTTAAGACAGAAGACCGTCCTTTTCCCCATTTCCCTTTTTGGCCTCGTGTCACATTTTGTAAATATTACAAATAAATAAGGCTCTTCGCTATTGTACCCTGACTTATTGAATTTAATCGCAATACTAGACGGGCATCAAGAACTCATCAGTTTACAGTTGAGCTGGTTAGATGTAACCGCACATTCTATGTTAACAGTTTCTTTTCTCGTGCGTCTCATTTCTGGAACTCTCTTCTAACTTCATACTTTTCGAGCTAACTTTAACCTTTAAAATTTTAAATGCAATGCCAATCACTATCTACTGTCCTTCTGATTACGCTTTCCTCTTCTCGCTCATTTTTAATGTTTCTGTTCCTAATTCTTTCACATCCTCTAACCCGTTGTGTTTTATTGGCTTTACTACCTTGCATGAGGTGATACCGATTTACAAAGAAAACAAACTTATATCCAGAATGTAAAAAAAAAAAACAAAAAAAAAAAAAAAAACATGTTTAAATTTTTAAGACGCAAAATGTAGAAAGGAAGGCTTGGAAAATTTAACGCTCATCGAATTTCGTCAAGAGTGAATGAAGTAGTTAGAAGGGAAAATGGATGAGCCCAAAGTAGGAATTGCAATTCCGAGATACCAAAATCACGTACACAAATGTAAATACTTGGGGAATGTTTTCAAGAGGACAGAAAGTTCCACACCGTAATTCGAAGGGATAGCCAGACGCATTCAAAGAGGAGTAAGAATTCCCCCTCCCACCACCAAAAAAAAAAAACTGCTGGAAACTAGAAAAAGAGTATTAAACTGTTACGTGATATCTGTCCTCCTGTATGGTAATGAGTGCTGGAGAATCTCCTCGAAGATGAAGAAGAGACTGAAAGCAACAAAAATGTGGTTATACAGAAGGATGCTGAGGATACAATGGACTAATTATGTGATCAACATCGATTTTTTTTAAAAGGAAATGGAAACAAAATTGAAAATTATACTTAATTTCAGGAAGAGACAGTTGAAATTTCTAGAGCAGATAATGAGAAAAACGTGCTTGAAAAATTTGATACTCACAGGACAGAGTGCGGGCAAGAGTAACCGAAGAAAACAGCACAAAACCTACCTAGAGAGATTGAGTAAATAGATGGCGGAGAAAGCTTTAAGAGTGATAACAATTTGACAAAATTTATTTAATGCTACAAAAGACAAGATACTGCGGAGAACCACGGTCGACTACATCTTTAATATTTCAGTTTAACATCTTAATTACCACAATATTTACTGTGTTGTTAGGTATCATTATGAAATAAAATTTATTGTTATTTATGCATGTGTTCTCAGATGATTCAAACCGTACAATAGAAAGTCCCAAGTTGCTACAGCATAACTCTCCGTAGTTCATATTTAGCCGATGATATGACATGTTTTGACGTAAAAAGAATAGTATATAATAATATTTAATATTCACTTTCTTGGAACTGAAAAGCAAAATTGCCAAACATGTTATCACCTGACTTTTCAAATCTAAATAGTTTTGACTATTACACATAAGGCATTGCAGAAAGAGGCACTCATATTTTTCACATAATACGACTCGTTCTCTGAAAACCGCCATTCCCTGAGTAATATCCAACATTAATACAGGTCATGTTTTGCGTGCAGGTCAATGGATACGGTCCCGAACTGAAGCCCTTATTTTGGTTGAAGGCGGTTGCATCGAATAATAATGTAATCCAAACATCATCTGTGTACCATGTTTTATATCAATAAATTTAGTAGTTTTAAGATTTTTTTTTTCTGACGGCCTGCAAATACATTGCGCAGCTTGCATATTTATATTACTTAGTTAGTTCTTACCGTAGCTAAATAATTTTGAAGGATTTCATACTTTCCTGATGGTTTCTACACATTGTTGAACATTTTACTTTCGCGTATGTAAAATTATAAATGTTAAAACAAGTTATTTTTCTAAATCATTGTTTAATAGATGCCCTTTTTTTTCAAATATAGTCCAGATATATTAAGAAAGTAATAGGAATGTGTAATCGCATTCACATAAAAACACACCAGACGATAAAATTTGACTTGGTTTGTTTTGCGCAGTTATTTTTTTCCTTTTACATTTTGGTCCATGTACTAAAAATCAAATAAAGAAGTTTTGGGGAAGTTTCAAATGGGTGTGGCGTCGTCTAATCTTTGAAGCGACGAAAGCCTTTTTTTTTTTATTCTGTTTTTATATTATGCATACTATTCGTTCTTTATTCTCGTTCTTCAATCTCAGAAAGTTGAGCTCGTGGAAGATTTTATTGCTTAAAGGCTTCGTGCTTGTGACGAATTCTCTGCAGCTTTTGAACTTGTGACGAGTTTTAGAAATAATAGGGTTGAAGCACAAAATGTAGGTATCTCTGCATTTCACCCTATCTATGAGGTTATGCGCATACATCTATGTATATAAACTTGTGCATATATTTTGAAGTGTGTGCTTATATCTACGTGTATATATATATATATATATATATATATATATATATATATATATATATATATATATATATATATATATATATATATATATATATATATATATATATATATATATATATATATATATACACACACACACACACACACACACACACACACATATATATATATATATATATATATATATATATATATATATATATATATATATATATATATATATATAAAAAAAACAAGCTGGTAATTTTCTTCTGACGTGTTTCATCGGATTGAACTTAGTTGATGTTGCCACATCTATGCATGCGGACGAAACAGGAGACGCAGATAGTTTCAAAAATTTTGTTTCAATCTAAACAAATTCACCTCTGTGTGTGTGTGTGAATATATATATATATATATATATATATATATATATATATATATATAGATAGATAGATAGATAGATAGATAGATAGATATTGTAAGGTAATGTAGGGTTCGGTAAACCTTGTGGATAATTCTAAAGCGGGCGTAATCTAGAAATCTCAATGTAAAGCCTGAGCAAATATTAATTAAATAATTAAGAAATAGAAAACCTTATGTGTCATTAACTATAATTTATTTCCCCAGAAAATATATTTTCCTGGTTTATCAGATCACAATCTAATTTCAATTATTCCTCAAATTTATTTCCAAGTGATAAATTTTTTTATCGTAAAAAAAATATTCCTCGCACGAAAATACGCAAAACAATAGCCGAAAACAATCCCAGTAATGAAAACTTGGGACTCCATAATTTCAGGATTTGTAGGTCAGGATCCGGCCCGGGATGTTTTTAATTTGCTCATGGAATCTGTCTGCCTCCAAGATGGTGTGAGATTTTTGGCTACTAGCTTCAGGGGTTAAATTGAAAATACGGAAAATTTTATTTTTAAACATTGTAATTAAATCTTGAATTAAATTTTTTCAAAATAAGTTGTAGAAAAAACGCCCTTCATGTGATGTTTTTATTGAAGCATTTCTGAAGGCATTCTTGGAAGTTCGCCACCATTCTTTCCAGCAATGCTCTGTTGATATGGCAACTTCCACGCGAATATCTTTCTTAAAATCTTCCAATGTAAGGGACTTATGCTCATATACACGAGCCTTGAGGTTTTCCCACAAGAAATAATTACACATGGGCACATCAGGCGAGCAGTGGAGTGGGGGGGTTTCAAGGAGTTTTAGAGAACATGGAAATGAGGTGTTCACCTAAGAGAGGGCAAAGAACGTCCATTGATGGTCTGGTTGTCTTTGCTGTCGTCCCATAGTGCTGAAACACCGCACGTCGGATAGGAATAGGTTTTCGTCGTAGTTCAGTTACAAAGATGCGGTTTATCGTCTCGATATAACGCCCACAGTAACAGCATTATGGTCTTCAAAAATGACGCCAGCTGTGTGTGCGTTGGGTGGTGGGAGTAAACAACATTGCAGCAATGTTGATCGTGATTCTTGATATTTTATCATTAATCTTCCCAATAAATCAAGCTATGTAATATAATAAGTCATTAAAACGGATGGGGTTACAGCGTTTGGGACAATATGAAAAAATAAAACGTTATTAAAAGAGAGTACAATGAAAGAACAGTAATTAAGAAGACAGAAGTCAATGATTGACATTGGCTGTAAATTATTGAAGATCAAAGTTGACTGGAAAGCAAATAGCTGGGCGAGAGTTCTGCAAGCGAGAAGTGCGAGGAAATAAACTCTTAGAAAAGAACTTAATAAAAGGTAACCAAAAAAATTCTGTCCGTTTTTTGATTAGTCATTAAATGAAGTTGAAACATATACAAAATGCGTGTAGCAATTGTTTTCCGGAAGTAGGAACATCATACATTATAAAAAACACGCGCACCATGCCCGGCCATCAGTTATAAGCCGAACGGCTGTGAGAAGAATGTAAGTGTCTAGAGATCTCGTTCGGGGCTGTTTGCTTTACGACTTCAAAGTGGGCTTATCAGCAGCTGCATCAAGTCACCGCATATGTCAAGCATTTTGGGATAGTGCTGTAGATGAACATATTGCAAGGCGTTGGTTTCGAAAATTCAAGTCGGGAGATTTGTCTCTCCACGATGAGCCTCGCAGTGGACGACCACAGGTCTTGAATGACAGAGACGTGAAGGCGGCCATTGAAGAGGACAGTAGTCTAACGTGTGGTGAACTTGCAAGACAGTTCAACGTTTCCCATGAAACAGACTTCACCTGCACCGCCTAGGTAAGACGTAAAAACTGAGCAAGTGGGTTCCGCAAACGCTGTTGGAGGTCCACAAGGGACAACGAGTGGTAGCCTGCGTATCGCTGATTTCTCGCCACCGTACCGCATCCTTATTCAATCAAGTACTTACCAGTGATGAAAAGTGGGTTCTGTACTAAATTCCCAAGCGTTCCAGACATTGGTTGTCTCCTCAGGATGCTGCCCCTCACACCGCAAGACCGCCTATGCACCCACGCAAGATTATGCTTTGTGTCTGGTGGACAGGTAGTCAAGTGGTTCATTATGAACTGCTACCAACGGACCAAACGGTTACTGGAGACCTATACTCGCAGCAACTGAAACGTGTACAACAGATATTGCGCCAGAAGGAGCTAGCACTGGTGAATCGCAAAGGTGTGCTTTTCCTCCATGACAACGCAAGTGGTCAGGGATACCATATAGCAACTTGGGTGGGAGACTTTGTTCCATCCACCTTATTCACCTGACCTTGCGCCATCCGATTACCACCTCTTTTACTCCCTGGATAATCATCTTCGTGGGAAATCCTTCACCAATGAAGCAGACTTGCGCAAAGCCCTCACAGACTTCTTTGCGTCAAAACCCCCCGAGTTCTACCGCAAGGGCATTGAACAGCTGGAGACACGTTGGCAGAAGGTGCTGGATGCCGATGGCGATTACTTCGACGACTAAATATAAGTTACACATACTGTGAAGCGTTTTCTTTTTTTCCTTTAAAAACGGACAGAACCTTTTTAGTTACCTTGTATTACATCTAGCAAGTTCAGCTGTAAAAGGATAAGAACTTTGGCTACTCAAGTACTGCCTTTAAATCCTTAAAATCAAGGCACCAAGAAAAAAAGCTCACCAGATTGTTTTACCAAAGAAAATATTTATAGAAAAGGCACAGAGATGCTATGTGTCTGGATTAAAATTCTATATTTTTCAGCGGTGTCAAATAAAATGAACATTTACTAATTTAATTATATGTGATGTCGGTTGGTATTCATGAAACGTTTCATCGTCTAATTACCAAAATATGATAGGAAAAATATTTGTGTTTATTTGTTTCCTACGGTCATCATTGAAACTACTCTCGATAGTCACTTTTTAAACTCAGGTCATCATTACTTCATTTTAATTAAATTAACTTCAAATAATAAAAAAAAAAATACCTCTTCTTCCACGGAATTTCCAAAGGCTGTTTCACTTTTTCCGGTTGATACAATCAACAAAATCGTCGTGACCAAAATTTTCTAATAAACTAAATCAACTGTGAAAATTATAAGAAAAAAGGAAAAATAGAAGCGAAATATAAAGGATACTAACATAATTATTTAATAATAATAATAATAATAATAATAATAATAATAATAATAATCTGCACTGGAGAATCTGCAACTTCTACGGGAAGGAAACTAAAAGAAAATGGTATGAACACCACCCAGACCCGGTTACGGAGATAGGACCGGTTCAAATTATATCGGACTACACAATACACACTGACAGAACAATCAAAGCCAGATATTGTTATTAAAGACCACAAACAAAAATGTGCCTCCTTATTGATATGGCAGTCCCTGCTGACAGCAATGTATCTTTGAAGATATTAAAAAAGTTGTCAAAAAACAAGCACCTTGGAATAGAAATCTCGAAAATGTGGCATATGGGTACATCAACAATCCTGTTGTAGTTGGAGCCCTAAAACTGGTTGGAAAAGATTGCGGTGGACTATTTGAAGAGATTCCTGGATGTCCATGCTTAAGCCATGTACTTCCAGGAATAGCTTAAAGAATCTTGCCTCCTTGCCAGGAAAATAAGAATTGTTCTGACGGGTACAGCCCACACTTTACGAAGGGCTTTATCTATGTAATATATATATATATATATTTTGTCAGTGGAAAGTGTCATGATGCCATTTCTAACCTTAGGTCCCTTAGGTAAACGCCAGAAATCAAAGAAAATAAAAACAATACTAATGTTATTTTGAAAATATAAGTCTAATTCATATAAACACTCTTAAAGTGGAGAATATGAAAAATATTAGCAAATTTGGTACATTAATTTCTTAAAGATTCTTTTTAATTAATTTGATATTTTTGACACACGATTCGCGTAAGACCTATACTTCATTGTGGGCGAATTGCCTACTGCCTGTAACTAAATTGATTTTACTTTGCATTTTTGGATTTAGCATCTATCTACCCAATTAAGAAAGTATACTATGTTAATTATACTAATCCAAAGCGTTGTGTTAACTACGAAAATGATGCTCAGTTCTTAATTACGATTGGCCTACTGAAAAGAAGTTCAAAACTAATATAGCCCAATTCAATTTTATTGACTAGATATTAAGTGTTTTCAATAATCAATCAACAGGAAATTATAAGTACATCCAAAATTCATTATAGGTAGGCACAATTATAACACCATAAGATACGCAGTTGACACAGTATTGGTAGAAGAAATATACGTTAAACTAGAGGAATTCTGAAAGAAGTTAGTAAAGGAGGGCGATATTTCATAATATAAGGTTGAGACTACAGACGAAAATTCGACAACCACGTGGAGATAACAAATATCAAGTTTGCAATATACATATCGAGAGATAGATCTTCTGAAATTAAAAAGTATTAAGAAACAGGAAAATTACGTTGAAAATAAAGAATAGAGTACTTAACTCTTATGTAACATCCTTTCGTTAAATGGACATTAATAAAGGACCCTCTCATGGCAGATGTAACGTGCGTCCGTTAAATGGCAGTGAATGAAAGGCAATCTCATGACAGATGTAACATCTGTCTGTTAAACGACCGTGAATGAAGGCAAACCCATGGCAGATGTAGCAGAGTCTTGAAGTGTTCTCTAGCGATTGAGGCTGAGAATACCATGAACTGAGTAGAGATTAATTTTCATAAAAAGAAAAGTAAATGAAAACCAAAAAGACAAACCGTTCTAATCACAAAAGAGAATTCGCTCAAATAGTTTTCAAAACAAAGACTAGAAGAGATAGTATAAAGAACAAATATGCTAAAAGCTATAAAGAACAGGAAGTTGCACAGAGCTATGATCACCCACGTCCTTAAGGGATAAGACTCAATAGAAAAAGAAGGCATTATAAAATAAACGCTTTTCAAATATTACCTTGCAATTATAATTAAAATGTTAGACATTCCTCCGTTTAGTTATATATATATATATATATATATATATATATATATATATATATATATATGTTTGTTATATATATATATATATATATATATATATATATATACGTGTGTATATAAATATATATATATGTGTGTGTGTATATACGTGTATGTATATATATATATATGTGTGTGTGTATATGTATATATGTATATATATATATATATATATATATATATGTGTGTGTGTGTGTGTGTGGGCGTATATATATATATATATCTGTGAGTGTGTGTGTATGTGTATGTATTTATATGTGTGTGTATATATATATATATATGTGTGTGTACGTATATATATATATATAATATATATAAAATCATAGTTTTAATGTATACAATATTTATCGGATGAATAGTTTAATATCAGGCATATATGGTCATTGAGATCAACGGCCAGAGGCGACTGTCTTTTTTCATCCTTAAATGCAAACTTATGGGCTGAAAAATGCATTTTAACCATCGAACTGTCTGATTCTGCCGGGTGTTGGCCCGACATGCGTATAAGATATATATATATATATATATATATATATATATATATATTATGATTAAAAAGCATCAGGTTTCAGCAAATTAAAACTATTGAGAAAATATTGAAAAGTGTATGTTCGTAGCATATAGGCTAGAGCAAGAGCTTTATTGTTTTAGTTATTTTACTGGTTTCATGTATTTCTTTTTTAATAAAAATATCATTTGTCTATGTACCGCTAATAAAGAAATTTACTGTATGAATTTCGTTTCATTGACGCTTACGGGTCACGCTCTCCGGATGTTTCATGTTATTCCTCAAATCTATGGTCGAAACTGCAAATTTGATTATTTTTTTCCATCATATAATGAATTTTGATGCAGCGAAAACTGCTCTCAGACTCAGGCAAACATTTGACCAGTGAACCGCTAATGAATATACACATCAAACCTGTTTCCAAAACATTCCTAAAGGAGGCAAGATTCTTTAAGCTATAGCCACTCGCAAATGTCCGTCGATTGACGGCGACTAACTGAAAACCGTTAGTATAGCCAACTCGCGCAAAGCAACTCGGAAATCTGCAGAATATAACATCGGCCTATTCAAAATGAAAGCAACACATGAATGTAGCTGCGCTTCGGTTGTGGAACGAAGAATCATATAGTTCCTGATCGCTTTCTACCTTGTGACAAAAGATGGATTCTATAAGAATACCTACAGAGTTACTCGCAGTTACTGGTTTTGTGATATCACCGAATACTAGTTGCCACTTTTGTAATGCCAACAAATACGCGTTGTCACTTTCGTAATGCTCGTTGTAGTAGAGACTTTGTAATCGCAGATACAACTTATAATAACGCCGCTGAATAATAACGGTGTCAAATGCATTCAAATAGCACTCGCTCTAATAGTACTTGCTCGATTATACTCGTATAGTGATCTGAATAGAGAAATAGTATAATGAATAGAGTAGAGAATAGCGTTCCGTATAGTAATAGAGGATAGAGTAGAAATGGTGATCCGTATAATAATAGATGATAGACCAGAAATGCACATCAATTAAACACACGATACCTCCCATATATGTGTTTCCTCTATGGTCACGTGGTCTTCTTAATTCAGTAATGAGATCGCCTCTGTTTGCTCACTGGCGATATATGTTCAAACTCAACTGTCGACAGCGGCACCATCCTCCTATATAACAATGGTATGTAGCTAACTTCCAAAAAAATTCCCCTCTAAACGGACCTACTACAGAGGTTTATGGAAATGAAATTCTCTAATATAACTGGAAAACTGTGGAAACAATTATTTATTGAGTTGAAGCATAAATAATACCGTTGTTTTATATGTCAGCTATATTCTACTAAAAATAAAGTTTCAATTGTGTATCCAACTTTTTTTACAATAACTGCTTGCCATTTTTCAGGAAGCAATTTTTATGTGGAAAAGTTTTCAAAGGATACTTGAATCTAGTTTTAATTATGGAAAATTTTCACCATCAAATATTTTTGCTGCGATCGAAAAGATTAATAATTGTGTTGCATATTGAGGTGAATATGGTGTTTACGGCAGAAAAGACCATTAAAGTTCCAGAACATTTTGTATTGTTATTCTTTCTGTATGTCACATTGAATTGTCACAAATAAGAACATTTTTCCTATTGACGAACGAAGATTCTTATCGGTCATAAATTTATGGACATTTTGGAACTGCTGGAGGTAGAAATATAGTGTTTTATTGCGTTTTAATGAATTTTACCTCAGCGATCCTATCACACACCCAGCTTTACATTTCTTCCGTGGAGCGCAACTTTTGGGTCAACCGTACAGATTTATACTGTATGATTTATATCCACGGATCTCCTTTTAGCAATGTCGTATGGAACATTTTTTTCGGCAGATCTTATCAGATATTTAAGGAACGGTTTGTTAGGAATATGCATTCCTCAATATAACTGGTTTTAGTAAAAGGAAATTACCTGTCTTTACTTAACGAGAAAAAGATATAAACGTCTGTGTTACTCAATAAGTCTTAATCATCTTGCAAAAAATAAAAATTAATTATAACATATTTAAGAAGGTCGATTTGCTAGGAATATTTGCAAACGGGTAGAATTTATCTTGGGAAAAATTAATAAATATTTATATTGATTAATAGTTCATTTTTTGAAGATATTTTTTGAAGATATATTGATTAATAGTTCATTTTTTGAAGATATATTCTTGTCTGCATTTCAACATATAATCTTCTAATCTATTGTGTAATGTCTGTAAAAATAATTTCTGCTTATTATTATAGACAAATTATGTTTGGATAAAGATGGTCCAACCCTAAAAATTATTTTTCTTTCGGAGCAGATGCAAACTTAATAATATTAACTACATGAATTCTACAATAAAACAAAAGAAAAATATCTAAATTCTATGGTCAAGAGGGGCGTATCTCGTAACACGCTACGCAGATGCATCATTATATATCATTTTCCCTGGAAGCATTTATAGTCATTTTTATGATGATAACTATATTCTAAAACAGAATTTTGGATATGGCATTCCCTCCTTGTAAAAACATCATCTTTTTAGCAAAAACAAAACAAAGCAAAAGATGCACAAAGTCTGTATCTTTGTATTTCACGTAATTAAGTTAGATAAACAGATTACGTTATCTCAGATTCTGTAAGCGACTAATCGCTTCTTAAACCGCTGTAAAAAAATTTGTGGCTTTGTCTGTCTTAAGAAAGAAATAAAAGCCAGTAATGCTAATTGAAAATAGAGGATGAGACTCAGTTAATAATATTGGATCATCTAATCGGTTAAATAAATATATTTACGTTGTTAGCTTTATTAACGTTTCAAAAATTCAAAGCCCGTCAGCCACTCTGTTTAGAGGATTGATAAATGAGTTTTATATAAATAACGGTTGACCATTAATAAAAGAGATCAATACCACCATCTTCTTACTCTTCCCAAATGGAACATACTTCTTACCAAACGGAATGACGATAATTCGACCCTGTATATGTGTCATAACGTGTCCGAGATGTACACGTCTGCACTGGTGGAACAAAGAAATGTAGTTCGTCAGAATATTTTCCCTGTAAATCGCGAGGGAATAACGAGAGGCTTACAAGGTTTCGTCTGTGGGAAGTGGGTAGGACGGTTGAAGATGATTAACGCGACGTAGCTGACTCCATTAAAGTCCGTCACGGCTGAAAAAAGGGAATTGAACTGCAGCCCAGGTATGTCGACAATACGAAATTTTAGATTTGATCTGACTCAAAAAGATATAAAGATAGAACAGTTCAAGAGGTGTCATAAGAACAGCTCAAGAGGTATCATAAGAACAGGTCAAGAGGTTTCATAAGATTTCTGACGCATTGGGTTCTCGTTCTGGTTCTTGTTCTCTCAAAACTCTATAATAAATGCCTCGCAGCCTCTTGAAATTCTGCTACAGGCAACTCTAAAATGGTAAAACATATCACTTCGCAAGACTTTTTTTTCTCAGACAAACATTATGACTTTTGTTTCTACAGATCGATATTGATATATTTACGATTATTTATGAAAGGGTCTATAAAATCTTAGATAAAAATGTTGAAGCTCGGACAGTTTACAAAATGAAAAGGCACGATATCTCCAGACGAAGCAATTTTGAGTTGCCTCTCGTATTTAGTCAAAAATAGAAGTCTAATAGAGATGTAGTTACCTGAGATATCAAAAAAAAAATCAAAAGAAGAGGTTTACCAACAAACAGGAGTTCAAGAGACAACGAGGTAATTATTGTAGAGTTTTGAGAGAACAAGGGCCAGACAGAGAACCCAATTTTTAAGTCCTATTACTGGTTTACGATCAGATCCGCAAGAACTGTGGCTAACGAGATTAGAGATGATAGCAAAATCTTTTGGAAGGAATTATATTCATATAACGCAACAGTCTCAGATCATAGTGGAAATTTAGGTGACGATACGACAAATGAATCAAGATTAGTGTTTAAAAACAATTTACGGGCAAAACAATCTGCTTTAATAGCAGAATATTTTAACACTTCAAATTGAATGAGTAGAGGAAGAATTAATATTGTTATCGTCAGACAGTAAATTGAATTTACTATCCCAAAACATTATTGTATGCATACATAAAATAATAATCTGATAAATGGATAAATGCGTGTGTGTCATTCGCAAACAGTGCTGTTTCGCTATATCACAGCTCTTCAGTGCGACTAGACATCAGAATGCCTCAAGCCAGGATCGAAAATCAAATGAGATGGTGTCAGTCAGAGCTTCTAACTCTGAGTTATATTCACTCGGCAGAGTTACATATCTAAATCTAGCTTATTGCTTTTACGAATGTAAACAACTGCCAATCAGCTGAAGTATTCGGTTCTTTTTACTGAATAGCTTTGCATTAGCGTAGGTCACTGTTGTTTATAGAATTAGCTAATCAATCAACAGTGCGCAATTGAAATATATTCTCAAGAGCTAGATTAGGTCATTCGCAGACAGTACTGTTTCGCTGTTTCACAACTCAGTGCGACAAGACATTCGAATGCCACAAGCCAGGATCGAAACTCAACCGATTTGGTGTCAATCAGATCTTCCACTGAGCTAAATCTAGCGTATTGTTTATATATATATATATATATATATATATATATATATATATATATATATATATATATATATATATGTATGTGTGTGTGTGTGTGTGTGTGTGTGTGTGTGTGCGTGGAAAGTGGAAACAAACACATTACAAGGACGAATAAATGTCCACCTATATACAGTATAAATAAAATATTCTTTAAATTGCTATATATATATATAAATAAAATATATGCTATATATATATAGATAAAATATTCTTTAAATTGCTATATATATATATATATATATATATATATATAAAGAGAGAGAGAGCGAGAGAGATAATCAGCTTATTGTAAAGTCTCAATCGACCTACATAAATATATGAATTATAAGCTTAGTCAAATTTCCGCTCTACTGATGTTAGGGTTTCTGTCTTTGAAATATTATTACTTCATTATTGGAGCATGGGGTTAGATATTAAAATGAACGTTTGATTTACCCACGCAAAGATAATTACTCAAGGATGATAATGACAAGGAGACTCAAGGGTATTTTTGACAAAACAAGATGAGGAATTTATTTACGAATTTACACGCTTGAAGTACTATCTGTAGCTCGTTCCAGAAAAATAAATCAGAATTCTCCAGTCCGTAGTTTTAACGAAGTTTCATGAAGAGGAAATGTCCGTACAGCAGAAAATAATATCCCAAAATGTTTAATACAAATGACATATAATTTGCATACGTTCAAAAGGTAAACAACAGTGATAGCTTGAAATATTTAGGTTTCTTAGATTTTTGAGAGAAAATTATTTGTTGGTGTTGGTTAATATCCGATAATATAATTGGCGAAGAAATTTATACTGCCAAGTACTTCAACGTTGATTTCCAGGAACCAAAACAAGAAATTTCACATGACTTCAGAAATTCTTCACTTTTATTCAATTTTTATCCTTATTTTATATCGCAACTTTCTTTCCTTTTTCTACTTGTCTCGCCGGCTACTTTATGTAAAGTTTTACTTGGCTCTCAAAAACTTCACACAAGCACATAAAGTACTTTACCTTTTCTTCACACTTACCGGTTCTGTGAAGGCAAAAATTTCACATAGGCTCACGAATGTATTACTTGCTTCTCCTAATTCCTCCGACTTAAAAAAAAAGTGAATGAAGGGAGTCATTATTTTGGACTCACTACGGTTTGACTCAATTAGAACAGAGGTCATTGGTGACGGTGTCTAATTCTCACGTACAAAAATAACTAAAACTTACTCCATGTAGCCAGATTTATATGCATAACTAAATACGTAGTACCCTGTCTTAATTTGGGCTCTGGGCGGTCGAGATCGGATTAACTATTTCTCTGAATGTATATTTTTCTCTCTTTACTTTTTTAGCAAGCAGACACATGCATATGTTTCAGAATGTCGATTAATTATCTGATGCGTTTACTTTATGTAAAATATTAATTTTCAATATATAACAGTTAATAATGTGCGTTTGAAAAAGGTTGATTGTATGGAAATCAAATTTAAATAAATAATGTTCATCATTAAGTTGTAGATATAATAACCTCTATATGTGCGCGTGTATGCGTGTACCGCTTTCTATGTATATATATGTACGTATTTGTGTATATATGTGTACACTTGTGACATGCAGAATAATGTTAGAAAATCATTAGATAAAGACGGAACGATATATAATGTTATATAGTTAAGATATTTACGATATATATATATATATATATATATATATATATATATATATATATATATATATATATATATATATATTTGATATTCAGAAACCATATATATTTTTGATTTTTTGTCTAAATTTTACACATTATAGGGTTCAAGAGCCATATTGTTAGGGGGTTGCTGTCGAAATCGCACGTGAAATAAATTGCTGAAAATTGGAGATTATGGAGTTAAGGGTGTGAAAATTATAGGGATAGTATAGTAAATGATAGCGTCTTGACTTGAAGATGTCCAGATTAATTTGTTCAGGAATGTAGCCGTGCATGCGTCTTTTCTACAATCTCCATTTGTTCAGCAGAATTTATGATATCTTTGAATACGGATTAAATAAAAGTTATTCAACTCCATGGAAATCGATGGACATATCCTCGCTGTAAAGTTCCGATTTGTAGCACTAAATAAATTCATCTGATCAATGCTTTTGGAAGGAAAAAAAAAGTGACATGTTTGTATTATTGGGTCTGTGGCAATAGCGGACTGGTCAGAAAATGTCTACCGGCGAAACTTGAAAAATATCCGAGTCAAAAGAGCATATTTAATCACTAAAGGCTTCATAAAACAAGGAAATGAGGAACTCGCTTGTCTAACGAAAGACATTATCGCATCAAAGAAGATTTACTTAAATCTAACTAGCTTCTACGCAACATTTTTTGGTTATTTCTAAAGTGATGTACTTGGGGCCCATGGTGATATTTCTCGGTATTTCAGTGAGGCAGTACGCCAGTAGTCTGTGGTAAACATTTTCTACTGTAGAAAATAATTCACCTCCTTCCATGAATTTGAATTCTATCAGTGTTACTACGTGAGGTTTTATCAGCTCTAGTCTAAGCGGAGCATAATTAGTACATTTCTGGTTTAATCAGTCATTTACAATGAAATAAGATAGCAAAAAGTCTCCATAGAGCGAAGTAGTGACCCGAAATGTCTTTCAACCTCTTCATAAAATATATATTGCATATATGCAGTGAAGTTTGGATTGTTCTTGAGACCAAATAGACGTTAAAAACAGGGATTATTTTTAGACTCGAATTTTTCATTGTGTCTCATAAAAAAAAACAGGGTAAGTAATGTGGTGACCAAAAGATACAAGTTTTCTTTTCTTAGGTATTGAAAATAACAAGCGATTTATTTCCTTATCGGGCTGTTAAAACTAGATCAGAGATCACCCGCTGGTAAGTTCTTAGAAGTCCGGATATTGTCAGAGGTTTCATCTAATTTCATGTATGCTAGTGATGCGAGAATGTTAATAGAAAAGTTAAAACTATTTTCAATAAAGACAAAATTAAAGAAAAATCATGCTTTCAGGGACTTAAGATGTATCAAGTGGTTTACTTAGTAATACATAGTACGTAACTGTGGGAAAAATGTCGTTTTCTACTCAGACCGGATCAACGTCCAACGATCTCACGTTAAAACTAATCAAACATCAAGTAGTAATAAATATACAGAGAGGGGTGTGAGAAGAGAGAAAAAGAACAAAAGTGTAAGTGCGAGAAATAAAATCCCGCACACAGTCTCATTCAAAGACAGACAGTTTCGCCGTATCACAGCTGGTCAGTATGGCTAGATATCCGAATGCTTCAAGCCGGCACCGAAACACAACTGATTTGATATCTATCAGATATCTTACTTCAAATCCATAGCCACATGGCAGAAAAGAAAAAGAAAATAACATTTTCCCTATACGAAATACGGCAGCGGCTCGGAGGGCTGAATTCAAGTTACTTGAGAACTAATGCACACACACACACACACACAGAGAGAGAGAGAGAGAGAGAGATCCCGCTTGCGTCTAGCATGCATGAAACAGCAATGCTCACCTTACTATTTATATTCACATACGCTATAGCTCTTATATTCAAGACTTTATCTCATAAATATGTCACAGCTTAGAACTACATTATTTCTTCATATATATATATATATATATATATATATATATATATATATATATATATATATATATATATATATATTCGTACGTAGTACATTAACACTGAGACGGACACGAATATATAGCGATGAAACCATATTTTTAAATTAATCAATCTATAATGTTTATGGTCTTTAGATCTTTATCGAACACTGTTTTGTTAAAATAAAATAACAATATTAATGTGTGTGTATATATAAATTATACAGCACACATTTATATATATATATACACATATATAAGTCATACGTTATAAATATATTTCATACGACTTATACATACATATATATATATATATATATATATATATATATATATATATATATATATATATATATATATATATATATATTATACAACATTTTATTTTGCCCTAGCTTGCGATGACGTACTAATGATTTCAAATCTGTCAAGTTTCCATCCTGGCTTGACACAATCGCATGTCATCTACACTAATGATATGTGATAAACCAAACCAGCCTGTCTGTGGTAACATGTATGTATATATGTAATGTATATATATGGAAAATAGACACTGGATGACGGATTGAACGAATGTGGTTTGTTCGTTGCAAAAGGAAAGCGATGTCTTATTTTAAATGGGATGAATTTTAATTATCTATTTATTCTTATGTATTTTGTTCATTATATTATAACTTTTTAATATTATTATCATAATTATAGTCTCTAATTATTATAATACTTATTTGTTTTCATTGTTTTAAAGACGAGTCGATGTATACATCCACTCTTTCGTTTTTATAATGAATGTCCATTATAATTAAGAATTTTTATATTATGGACATTTTTTCTTCATTTATTTATATATCGGCATGGACAATTCTACTCTATTCATAAGTAATGTGTAAGCCTGACATTAATCTTATTTTAAAAAAGACGACGTAACTTAAGAAATTTTACGATACGCATATCGAGTCGTAATGATTTATTTGCTGATCATCCATATTCTGTCAATATCGTAAATTTATTTCGTTATCATTTCTCTTTTAAACATTGGACAGAATGTTATTCTTTTATCCTTTTCTCATTCATTGATTGTAAATTATGTAACGTAATTGTTTCATAGACGAGTAAGTATTTCAAAATTTATAGAAATAGCATAGGTAACGTTACTTTTTCTTTCTTTCGTTAATTCGGATTTTTATTTTGGGTTTTTAATATAGGTTCGCCATAATTAGTTTCTTTCTCTGTTATTTATTTTTCAAATGTTTTTAACAACGAGAATAATGAAAATCTTTCTCATATATTTGCTGCTGATTTTATAATTTTAATTATTTTCTTATTTATTGTTTTGTTTCTATTACTGTCATTAAACAAAGTAACATTTGATGTCGATCTTTTTACTCCGACATCCAATGTAAATTGTATAAGCGCGTATACGTGTAAGTTTCTATATGCTTACCTTTGATGGTCGGTCCTTGTCGCTGTGGAGAGGCTTGAGTGATCCATGACGCTGAGAACAATGTCGTCGGGCATTCCAAACTCCTGGTATAGCAATACTTGTCGTCGAGAGCGAGTATCCAGACTAAGCGCAACCAAAGCCCAAAGACCGCAACGGCGTAACAAGCAGATGATGATTAAAACAGAACTCGGCAGCGGATGAAGAGGGTTTCGCGGGACGGACATGTTACCCAAGGCACCACACGGTACCATATGATACCATAATGGCAGTCCGTTGCTGTTTCCTAACTGGATTTTTCATGTCGCATTTCATATGTGTCGCAGAGGAAGGTCACGAAATCAAGAGTGTGCGTCCATCTTAATGAAATTCAGTCTACTGGTATTTTCTTCCACTCTGATATTCTTTCACCATCAAGGAACAGTTGCAATGGCAAACGGCAATGGCGGATGGATGACGGGAGAACATTTTGGTGTAACCTGAAGCTTCTAGTATTGAATATGAACTTCGGCAGAGGTATATAGTTAACAAATTAATCGTGATAAATAAAGCGGTCACGAAAAGAGAAATTAAATTATTGGATGCGAGATAAAGCTGCCGACGATATATATATATATATATATATATATATATATATATATATATATATATATATATATGGATGTATGTATGTAATTCAATCTTACAAGCGAATTTTTTATCATCGATTCCGACAAGTTTTATGATTTTTACATAGTTTCGTATCCACATGTAAAAAAAAAATATTATTTAGAATAGATTTTTATTAATCCGACGTATATCTACGTGTTAATATTATTTTATAATGTCTACGCTTATTTGAGTAGGCGCTCCGATTATATATTAAACAGTGTATGTTCTACGTTACCAAATGGTAAAGCGTACCGGGATAGCGCTACCTCACTCTAGCCAAAAAGACGTAGATTTGCTTCCCACCAAAGAGTGTAATTCTTTTTTTAATCAGCTTTCTCGAACATTCAGGCCATTAGGGTTTTGCTCATATTTTATAGACGTAATGTCCTTTATCTTTTGTTTCTCATACAAATTCTGAAACTTTTATATATTGCACATATATTCTTTATATATATATATATATATATATATATATATATATATATATATATATATATATATATATATATATATATATATAATTTTCTACTTAATCTCTGATATTGTTTATCTTGAAGTGCAGTTTTTCTTTCTTATAATTCATTCTTTTTAAAGATTGGTTTTCCTTGCCAGAACAATATAACTATGTAATGTGCAACATTTCTGAAGAAAACAATCTTTGAAGATTTTGAGAGACTATTTTCTCGCAAGTGCAAGTCGCATTACTTTCGTCTCATTCCGATTTTTTCCCATTATTTTTCACCGCAATGGATTCAAGTTGTGATTGATTCGCACTTATCTATGTTTTATTGGTATGATAAATAAAATCTCCTCTTAATATATACGATTAGTGAGATCGGTGTTTGCATGTTTTCTTTTACAATATCGAAGAAACGTGTACAAAATTTAAAAAGATAGCGGGAAAATGTAAATTTGTATGAAGAAATGCCTTCCTCTAGGAAGTAAAATAAAGGACGGATGAACTAAATTATTCATATAGGAATCTTCTTCTGTGATAAAAAGTGTAAATAATTATTGAGGTAGAGCGAATAATCAAAAGGGTTTCGCAAATAATACTTCTTAAGAAAAACTAAATAATTCCAAGAAAAAAGCGTTGCACGAAATGTAATAGAATTGAAAGTGAAAAGGCACAGAGAGAAAAAAAATTTTAACAATGAATTATTAGTATTAGTAGTATTAGTAGTAGTATTCTATCATCTACATAACCCCCCTTTCTTTTACCCTTTCCCTCCCTTCCGTTCTCTTTTATTTTCCAAATAATGTCGTTCGAATTGCCGAACAATTTATTTTAAAATAAATATCTATTCATTTCCCTATCGAGATGTTCCCTCTCATAATCAAGCTGACAATGCAATTCCTTGATTCCTTAAAAATGTTAAAATCTTGAAACCTGCCTAGTAAACAAATAAATTCTGAACAAAATGAGCAATCCAATCCTAGAATCAGAGTGCTATTTTCCAACACCATTCTCACTAATCCAAATTTAGGATTCGAAACGGCCATTAACCACATAATAAGAAATGGGCTTTACGTTAACATTGTTTAAAAGATTCACAATTAATTCCTGTCAAGCAGCTAACGGCCAGGAATTAACACCGTTAATTGCACATCGCTTAACTGTAAACCAATCATTAGAAGCATAATTGGTGATAAAAGTTCGTTTGGATTTCTCTGAACGACTGCTTCCCTGCGGACATTCAATGACAAGAATGGTAAATCCGTTGAAACCAGTTTGGATATGAAAGCGAGCGAGAAATGAAGGCCGAAAAGAAAATACGTGAATTTTCAGTGGAAACAACCATGTTGCCACCACCGAGGAAAAAATACTAAATGTAATATGAAGTATTAAATAAACGCAACGGAACATATTTACTTTAACGCAAATTATACACATGACATGAATCACAAAACCCGTGTTATATTCATTACTACCAGTAGAGCCCGGCGTTGCACAGGGATGTAAGAATAAGAGATAGATCAAGTATTGACCATCATAAAGACTGAAAAATAAAATTGACAAAGATTATTGTTTAAGGTTGACGGACACGCATGTCTTAATTATTATTATTATTTTTTTGTTTTTTTATGAATTGGTCAAACCCAAATTCAAACAAAAATATTGTTTTCAATCGTTATGAGTCTACCGATTGAATAGAATTTTATTATAAACAATTGTCTTGTAAATGGAATTTTTAAAGCATTCTGAATGTAAAAATAAAGAAAAAAGTGTGCAAGACAATAAGAAACACTACCTGCCAAAAAAAGTGAAGTTTTGTTGAAATCGGTTGAAAAATGTAGGAAATCCGATCCCATATATAAACGAACACACACACCCACACAAACAACCTGGATTGTATAATAAGTATAACTCGATATGAGTCGTCCCCCCTTTCATTCTCGCAATGCCTCTTAATCGTGTTTTCAAATTGATTTCGTGCAAAAGCAATTGTGTTTTTTCCAATTTCTGGTGCTGTCAGAACAACAGCAAGGTAATTTTACGAAGTCCTGTAAAGTTTTGTTAAAATCGGTTGAAAAATGTAGGAAATCCGATCCAATATATAAACGAACAGACACACACTCACCCACACAACCTGGGTTTTATAATAAGTATGGTTTTGTTTATTCTTTTGTGCAAAGCAATTAAAGGCTAAGATATAATTGAATATACTTTCACGTAGACTAAGTTGCCCTTTATCTGACCATCTGACCAACAGACAATACATCTCCATGCACCACAAAAATTACAATATTACTGTTAGCTCTTTTCTAATAATGGTATTTATTTTAAAATAAATAAAACAAGTAAATTAATTTTCAGAAATAATATCTGCCAAACTAGGAAACCTCCGTATATATCTACTATTTTCTATCTATTTGTTAGCCAATTATGTTTAATTACTAAGCAAGATATATAGTTTACATGGGATACATAACACTCTGTTACGCATGTTCACATGCACTTTACCTATGCAAAATCTAATTTATAAACACATTAAGAAGCACCCTAAACACTGTTAAAATACTCGATAAATTCTTGGCACAAAACCAATGAAAGAATATTGCTCTGAATAATCAAAAATCGTCTCCCCTTCTTTTTATTCTCTTCTTTGAGAAGCCTATTTCTGTTTATTGGGACTATAAAAGGAGACTATTCTCAAACTTTGTATTCCCAGTTGAATAAAGCTTTCTTAAAGCCTACACCTGCGTCCTTTTTTCATTACAATTATATAAAAAATAAATTTAAATCAGTTTTAAGCAAGCGTCTATAAATAAATAATAACTATAATTTGAATTTATGTAGAATATGCGACGTTATCCGTTGTTGTCTCTATGTAGCTGTAGGTGATTTCGTATTATAACAAATAAATTGTTTGCAAAAAATATATACTGTCTTTTCCTGTCACAAAAGTCTTCCGAAATGAAAATGAAACGTAAATCGATATATAATACCTTTCTTTTCTTAATTGTCCTTTCTCCTAATTAAAATTTCTCATTCTCTTTGACTCCAATTAACCCCTTATATTTTTAATGTTATTGACACCTTGCTTGTGTTGTAATGATTTAAAAAATACACTCTACTTCTTTGAACAGATTTGATTTCTTAATTCTGATAAACTGTATAAATTTTGACCGATAAACACACGGACAACAACCACAATTACGAAAGGATATATACTCATTAGAAGAAAAAATAACAAAATGCCTATCACTTTTAACATTAGAAGAGTGAAAGAACACTTGCTCTTTAAATATATTTAATTTTAATATTCTTCTAAATATTTTTCATTAATTTTAATCGAATCTTAAAGTATTTTCAATAAGCTGGCAGAAACACAAATGAAATAAAAATAATATTACTTCATTTAATATGAAATGATTGCTAATCTATTCGCAGTGATGTGACGTTGGCCGACGAAATATAAATTGACATTCGAGAATTCAGCAATTAATATATTTCACAAATAATAACGTTTACCTAGAAATATGCATGTTAAAAAATAGCGTCTTATACAGAAAATAAATGATACAATCCCTTGGATTTGTATGGGTTACTGGGTACACATTTCAATTGTTCGCTACTTAGGAACATTATTGACTATTTAGCTTGATGTTAGCAATCCAGAGTAAATGTTCATTTGGCAGTTTTAGTTGGTGTTATTGACAAAGTTGAGTATCAATGGTAATTGAAATCGCTTTCACACAAAAAGTAAGACATGTTCGTTCTTGGATTAAGTTTATATTATAGCTTCCTCCACTATTTCGGTATAAATATTGATACTTAAGACATAAAATAAATGATTTAAAAAACACTCAAAAATAATATATATATATTTGTGTAAATTTATTTGAGCTATATTCGCTGATATAAAGTATAATTAGACCTATTCGAAAAAAAAAAAACTTTACCTTTAAAATAACAGAGAAATGGATTTTTAAACTAATAGTAACGCGATTAAGTGACTAACGACACATCTTATATCACTGTTGAGATGTTCATTATTGTAGTGTGGCGACTTTATCTGTTAAAATACAATTTAAAAATATGATGGGCGAGCGTCATTTTTATATAATGTTTAAGCACATAGTAATCTTAAAAATGTTGGATAATGTTTCCCGTAATCTAATTTTCAGAACGCTGAATTTAAATTTACTATATTCATTACTCTTGTTGTGTGATTATATCGTCTATTGTCGATCATAATTTCAAACATGGGTACGTTACCTATATATAAAAAAATAATTAAAAAGTATTTGGATACAACGAATTTTAATGAGCATTTCAATTCTTGATTCATAAATATAATTTTCTTTTAATAACAATATTAACTAAACTCCTTGAAATAATGTAGAATTTTGAAAGATTTATATTTTTTTAAATTATTTTTTAATAAAAATAAAAACAGTTCTTGTAAAAATTAATTACTTATCGAAAATTTTTTTATTTTTATTTTCAAACAATAATATCCTTAATAAATCTTATTTATAAAAGCAATTAATCTTTTTCTAATTAAATAATGTCAAAACTTAATTGCATCTTTTATTTTAAGATTCAGGGCAAATTTTTGTCACTGCGTTAAAAAAATAATGATGATTTACATTTTCCCAACAGTTACGCTTTTAACTAATAAAATAGCTTTTTCTCCTTTAAATTTCTCGGGTTGTGGGGTAACATATGTAAAAAAAATATTTTTACCAAGATTTTCTAAATGAAAAGATTTCAAATATAATTTCATTCTTTTGAGAAAAGGTCCTGAAAATTTCATTAAAATATTACAATTATTTGATTTTTGAAAGAATTTGAAATTCTTTTCGGCACGTTATTTATTATTTTTGCCAGCAGCTTCAGATAATTCTCAATTTCACGAGAGAAATACTGATTGAGATCGATCTCAGAGATCCCTTTTTCTCAAATTGAGGTTTCTGAAAAATATGCTGCACATCGCTAATTTAACAGAAGTTTGTGAAAAGGAACGCCAGACATCGCATCCATTTCAGGATTTAAGAGTTTGCAACAGCTGCAGAAATTTCCGGTGCAGTAGCAGTTAGAATCATGCAAATATCTGCTGCAACGGATTTTCCTTCTCTCCTCAAATATATCTTCTTTGGAAGAATAATGGTTTCTTTAGAGCACTTTCGTTGGCTTTGTTTTAAAAAGTTTTTACATATAAAATGTCAGAAAAAATATATTTTAATTCTGAAAACGTTAGAAATTTTTCTTAAATCGTTCTCAAAATTTGAAGGAAGTTTTAGAACAAAAACAGAAGGAAATAAAAAAAATAAAAAATGCTATTTTAAGCTATTTAATACAAAATTATTTGGCAATCTACAATTAGCTAGCAGTAGAGCACCACACATCATATCATTTATTTTATGTCCACGTTATGCAACGCACTAATCCAACACTGAGATCGTTATCGCTATTGTGCTGTGTATAGTAAAAAGAAAGATAATTCTCTTTTACATGACCTCCGTGACCTCAAAGATCTAATTGTACCGTAACCACCGTACTATTTATACAGTCAAAAAATGCCGAACAGAAAACTCAATGTCTCTTCTTGCTCTGTCAGAAAGTGTTTAATTTATGTAGAATGCTCTGTTGACTTTTGTAAAATTCGAGTGATTCTAAAAGCGAACTTTGATGACTTATATTCATAATAGATTGGGTGTGAAACTTCCTGATAAATATAACACCAACTGTTAATGTTACTTGAGCGTTACTTTTGCACAGATAAAATCACGTAAGGGAAGTTTTCCATATTAGTGAAATCGACGATAGGTGATGACTTTTCAGGAAGATATCAACAGAGAGGTGAAAATGCTTCTATTTTTGTTACTGATAAAGAATAGATATGAATTTAAATGACTGTGAATTAAAATAATGCCTTTGGATTGATTTAGAATAAAAGTATATTTTCCAGAAAATTCAGATCCGCCATTTCTAATTACATAACTTCCTAAAATTGACCGATTACCTACACACTTTTTTCATTTCATTTAATGCAACCTTATTTTGACACGATATTTAAATTTTATTTACATTATTTAATGTTGAAAGCAATAGTCATATTTGCCTGTTATAATATTCTGTTGTCATCATCATTGAATACTTTATTCCCAACGTTCAGGCCATTGTGCACTCCAGGCTGCCGATTCGTGTAAAGATGATACTGCTGATAGCAGACAGAAGCCAGAGGAACTATTAGAGGATGTGGTAAGGTTTCAACGTCAATCGTAAGAAGACAAATATATATATATATATATCCATATCTGAAAATGGGGCAGCGCAAGATGCGAACTACAAATTAGAAACCAAATTCAAATCAAAATATAAATGTCTAAGTAGTGTTTTACCAGAACGGAAAATGTGATATCTATATCCGAAACATATATTGGAACATAGAAAGACGAAAAGTATTAAGAAACAAGAAAGTTACTAAATTACTTACATTGTTCGAACTGTTTTTCTCATCTTTAATGTCATATTCACGGCTTTTCGGTCATTGTACGCTCCGATATTCTTCAAGTGATACACGTCGAAATTTCGAACCGAAACCTTTCTTTCATCCATAGATTGTTCTAGTTCCACGTGCCATACCTTTTCTGGATATCTCTTTTTCAGATATTTCCTTTTAGTAACTCAAATCTCCAAGTATTTTCCCCCTCAGCTGAACTTTTAAGGTCAAGTTACTGGATTACTTCAATCAACATTTCATCCATTGATCATAAGTCCCCTACATAGCAGTGAAGGCTAGACAATCTAATCCCAGATAATGAAGAGACTTACAACATCATTATTCCGCAGCTGAATACGGAGAATACTATGAACTGAACATGTGAAAAAAAGGCGACGAAGGAAAGGGATAAAGGAAAGAGAAAACAATCTTATACTTCGAACTAGATAGAGAAAACTGGAATTTATAGCACACATAATGCTGAAAGGGGGCTTGGTTAATTTGATGCTCACATGAAAGATATGGATTACGGTCATATCACCAGTTATTGCACGACCACAGAAGCTAAGCAATGTCGATCCTACATAGGTGACTGCTCGTGAATACTAGGTGCGGTCAGCTCGGCTGTGGGGATGGTTTAATATATAATGACACGGAATTTTTAATCAGAGAGTTGCGTTAAAATCTTGGTTGGGTTCGTTATATTCAGTTGCGCGCAAATAGCCTTCAAAGTTATGTATCCACTTCTTCGCCCCCAACTATGGGTTAAATAGTAAAGTTTGTATCACTAAATGATTATTTTTAACAAAAAAATTCATATAATCTTAAAAATAGTTTGTTTTTTTTTTTGTTTTTTTTTAAATAAATTCTAGAGGGTTGAAAAGCCGTAGAAAACGAATAAATGAATTACGGAGCATATTGAAGGTCAGTGGGACAGAGGAATTATTGCAAAACTTACTTGAAGACTTTGTGTAATTGGTTGGCACAAAAGGGTTTGCGAGGGATACTAAAAACGGAAAATTTATTAAGAGCGACAAATGATTTGAAATCACAAAAAAGCCATAATGGCCAATGTTCTAAATGCATATATCATAATAAGGAATAATATTACAAAGTCTTATAAGAGTAAATTATTAAATATTATTATTTTTATGCTTTTTTCTAATACATAAGAAACGTATTTTAAATTAATCTACAAGGATTCGATAGGAATCACACAAACGTATGGAGTTTAGTTTGGTTTATTTTGTTAAACGGCATACCAGCCTTAATGGGTTATTTAATGCCGACGAGATTTTTTTTTACAGTGGATTCGAATTAATACAATATGAAAATAGTATTAAATCAGTTTGTAGAGAAAGTTTTAATTGACATGTTTTGGTAAAGATGGTTTTTGTCGCTGACAATATATTTTTTAATGTATATCAGGTATTTTTACTATAAAAATCTATTTTATATCTACATCCTGTTTCGGCACCAGTTTGAGGTTAAGTATTTGCCCATAGTTACGACATTACCGACCCCTCGAGTCGGTATAATGGTCAGCAAGCGAGATTTCGCGAGAACAATTAAGAAAAAGTAGTGAGTCCGATGTTCATTGGGTCCCTATAATTTTGGCCTTGTGCCACATCTAAGCTACGCTTGAAAAAAAAGAAGAAAAAAAAGAGAAATTAGTTGTGACAATAACAGGCGTTATCACCTTGGAGAACAACTGCAAATAAAAGGTGGTTCCACACTCGTGAAAACCTCCCGTTCAGAGATTATCGTCATACCCTGGAGGTACAAATGTACATTATATATTAGAATTATAAAATTCTAATATTTTGGTAAATCTGCGTTTTCTATTATATCCAATATTCTAAATATTGGTAAATATTGCCCAAGACTGTCTCTTAGAATGTTGAATATTTAATATTTCTTGAATTATTTTGAAAAGTAATGTCCCTTGCCACATTATTAATAAAATATCAAGCAGCAATCATGTTTAGTTAATGTCAGAATCATATTTATGTCTGTCCTTGATAAAATAAATTATATATATATATATATATATATATATATATATATATATATATATATATATATATATATATATATATATATAAAGTCTAACCTAAAGATATATCAGTAAATTTACTTGGAAAATTTGAAAGCGTTGAAAGGTTGACAGCAATGGAATAAACATTATTTATCATATTTTCTTCGAAAGAGAAAGGAAGCAAGACAGCTACAAGACAAAATAAAACACATGAAAAAGCTAACTCTTTGACGATCCTTTGAGAGAGTTCAAAATTGAAAAAATGATGGTAAAACTTTGACAGAGATAAGTCATGATATAATCAGCAACACAAAAACATGAAAGTGTAATTTAATAGATATAAAGATTTGACTTCACTTGCCACGTAAAATAAATGCATGTATATCTATACACGGATACGTACTCACAGACGCTGATTAACCGTCACAGACTCTCACACGCGGAATCACGCAAACGTATATATATATATATATATATATATATATATATATATATATATATATATATATATATATATATATATATAAACTACAGTTCAAAAGTGTGAAGCCTCTTGCCAAATTATCATGGGATGAACTTGACCGAAGATTGAAACAAAATGAGAAAGAGCACTTAAAGTCATTGAAAAAGAAAGGAATCAACTATCAAACCTTATAATTTGAGAAACTTTTGTAACGAATGCTAAAAATTTTTGATGCAGTAAACAAGGCTGAAGGAGGATATTCTGACGAGAGCAAAATTTACATGAAATGATTTTTCGTTTTGTCATAATATAATTTCTATTTAAAATATGTCTAACTTTTCTGGAACCACGTACAACATTTTTTTCTTATTTAAATTACAAAACAACTATATATATATATATATATATATTTATTCACTACTTCACTAACATCATAACCTTTTCAAGGCCACGTCTACCGTCATCTACCTCTCCCATCCGCACAAATTACCTTCTGACTAATGCTCTTTCTCGAGTTCCCCTGACGCCTTGTATAGAGTGAACCTTACTGCAAATATATATATATATATATATATATATATATATATATATATATATATATATGCGTGTGTGTGCGTGTATATGTCTGTGTTATTTTGTGTGTGTCTGCGTGTATATATATGTGTTGTTTTGTGTGTGTGTGTCTCTGTGTCTCTGTGTGTGTGTGTGTTTAAAATATCCCACATTATGTGAATAGAAAACCACCCAAGTATTGTGAAATGTAAGAAAATGTATGCAAATTTACTGTGGATGAACTAATGATTAAAGCATTTTCAGTATTTTTTCGTTTTATAAATTTTCTTCCTTTTTTTATTTAACGTAGTACTTTTAAATCATTTTTAATTTCTGATTAATTACAGTGAGCAACTAATGAAATGATTGTGTTGTTTTGTATAAGAACCATTTAATTTTCATAGACTTCTATTTAATTTCCTTGGGGATTCCCATGTGTATTAATTGAGGCAATTATTACGGGTAATACTGTAAATTCCTCATTCAATTTCAGTTTATTTTTGTTATATTTTAGATTAATTTAGTATTTTATTGTTTCGAAGGAGTAATAAATTTTATGTTAGTGCATTTCAGTTATAGTTGTTTTAAAGTTGCTGGGTAGAACAGTATATTTGATTCATTGGGTGTTGCAGAATGGTGCACTCGTCTATTCTGAAATATTTTACGAGCCAAATGTATTGCGCTAAATAAGAAATTATAAGGGTATTGGAAGGGCTTATAAGTATTTTTCAATGTATTTCTCCTCTTCATATAAATACCAACGCCACAAATTCTGATTTCTCTTTGTTTTAGCCTGCTTACGGATGATAATGTGTATGTGCCCATTCACATATATACAGTAATAAATACTGTATGTTGGAGATTCATTGTGGAATTCACTTGTAGTAGTTGATTAGTCCTTCCACGGGCCGCAGGCGAATTTTATATGTGTTGTTCTTGTCTTAAGTATTAGCGTTCATTACCAACCTTTGTGGGTTTATTCTATCAGTAACCTTCTTTAGGTTAAAACACTCTTACATAGAATTCGTTGAATATTCCGAAATTTCTTTTACTGCTGTGATAAGTATATCAATTGTTGTTAGATGATTTGAGAAAGACAATTGCTTTTAAACTATTGTCATTACGATATCTCTTGATATCTAGGAAATATTAACTATTGTTTTTGTCTTGTAAGCGAAATCTACTGTCTGTTCGACTTTGCTTAGTTTATCTACAAGGTCAAGCAATGCGTAAATATAATAATAGAACGCCATCAATACATCTGTGATTAATTGATTGTTTAGGTAAAATAGTTTGGAAAGGGCCGGATTAACGAGATACTTAGAAGATGCCAGCTATGTGTTCATCGTTAATGTGTGTTTTAGAATGCTGTGGACTCGGTTGTCCTTAGTGTTGACCATGTTGCCGTAGTCTCTGAATATGGAATCCAGTGAAGTCCGTAATATGTTCAATATCAGAGGTTGGCAGTGAAGATTCGGAGAAAGTAGCAGCTGTTAAGTAATTCTTTAAGTCTACGATATCAGGTTGGCAGTGAAGATATTTTGGGAGAAAAAACAAAATTGCTGCCTTTATACACGTCGGATTGAATATTTTGAGCTTTCTGATTAGTTAACCCTTGTATTGGTGAACTATAAAATGAGTCAGCTCATTTTGACTGTCTCACTAGTACATGAGGGTACCCCAAAATTCTAACACTAAGGAATTGCTAATGCCGGTGAGTCGGATGACATGAATTTTTATGAAGGTCTCAGAAGAAAGGTTAACATTCATGGTCATTTACATCCTCGCGGAAAGAAGAACAATGTTTGAAAAATATCAGCAAATCACCGCGCCCTCACGTCGATAATAATTTTCAACGTCCTAAGAATAATTCTGAGTATAATTTCGACTTATATACGAGGTGGGATGGATAAATTGTCGTCTACGCAAAAATGAAAGTAACATCTCATTGTCACAGATATATTTAGCATAATTACTCATAAATCATTTTGATATCATAAAGAGTAAATATATTCAAGAAACTCGCCATTGGCTTCAGCCACGAACTGCAGACGACTTCGGCATCTCCTGCAATTCTTCTGGATTGTTAACTTTTATAAATTGGTGAACGCTTTCATAATCCTGGCCTTCAGTTCATCTTTGGTGTCAAAAAGAATCTTGTTGGTATCTCACTCAAATGCGCGCCAAACAAGGGAATTGCACTCGAAGGAGCAAAAGGGCCAGAAGTAAAGAATCACGTGGTCGCAGAAATTGTCTGACACCATGACAGGGTTCTCGTCCTTTAGTAGCAGGATTGAGAGTCCTGTTGACATCATAGGGTCATCCAGCAGCCACTTTCTTGACCCAGGGAAGCACTACCCGCTCAAGGCACGATGCATGTCTCTGTATTGTGTCTGAGGCCCCGTGGGAAGGTGAATGGAGGCATAAGGTCGCCATCACTAGTGATTACTCCGAACACCTTCGTAATCACCATTAGACCCATCCAACTCTTTCTCGATTATCTGCATTGTTGCCCAAGTACACTGAAATGTTCATAAAGGATCTTCAAGTGCGAATACCAAGACATACAGCATGCCGTTTCCAAATTTCTGGCGGCGTGAATTACTTCATATTGCTCTTTTTCTCACAGTCAATATCAAATTGAAGCGACTATATTGTGCAGTCGACAAAAATTAAAAACACGCAATGCGCATGCGCGAAAATGAAAAAAAAAATATCGCCAAGTTACCCATCGCAGCATGTTTCTCTTTCTACACATGGACACAGACACAGGCGTAGAAACACGCACACAAACACATACACACGCGCGCACACACATAATATATATGTGTGTGTGTGAGAGAGAAATTATGTTTTCTTCCCATTTCATAATTTTTCGATATACTTTTCATGCTTATAAAAGCATGGAAAATTAAAACTTACGCTATCTTCAGATGCATGGTCTTTAAATTGCGTTCAGGCATGAAAGAGACTGTCACTAATCGGCGTTGACCTGAATGACCACATGCACGCAGACACATACACACACACACACACACATATATATATATATATATATATATATATATATATATATATATATATATATATATATATCACAAACGTCACAAGAGTGAAAAGAATACAATTTTTCATTTCATACGGACAGTTACATAGAACAAGCTTTAACATGATATAATGTACCTATGTATTGCCGATTTACTTCATCCGAATGTCGTCGGAACCCTAAAGCCCTGGAGTGATTTCTTGCTAATCAGACTATCGTTAACGACCAGCAGCTGTCGGATTTGTATAGACTAAGTATCCCAGTTACCAAGGTGAACCTAGACACATGTGCATTGCCAAGATGAATCATCATGTTCGTCATTCTCTTATCTTGACAGCGCCAGAACATTGGTTCAATGAGATACGCATAATACTTGATCGGTTCTTGCTCTTCATCAATGCTGACATGGCCTTTTCGAAATGGTGTCCTGTTCTCCAGCGCAAAATAAGTTAATTCAACCGAAAATGGGATCACGGGGTTCGTGCATCTGACCCAACCCCGCCCATATCGAGATGCATGTACTTGTAGTTCCTTCGCTTTCTTTATCTGCATAGCGAAAAACCAATTTCTGATCGGGAGATACTTTCACTAAACTCGTTCGTTTCCGGAGATCGATTGGACTGAGCCTTCACGAAAAGCAGTAATCCATTCAGATATGATCACTGACACAAGACATTCAGCTACTACCTTAAATCCGAGGTGAGAAATGTGATATATTTAAGTTACGATTAGACGTAAGGATCGCTGACAAGGCAAAGTAGGGAGACGGTTGTTATATCATGAATAATTCATAGCAATATATTCACCACATCTCAGTTATGTTATAACAATTTAACAATTTCCTAGCCATGAGCTCGAAAAGCTTCATTAGACTTCGTTAGGCCTCTAACATTTTGTGATTTGGTTATATATATATATATATATATATATATATATATATATATATATATATATATATATATATGAATTACATACAATAAGAAATAAGAATGCATATCGGTTATGATGCTTCAGTGATATATATATATATATATGTGAATTACATACAATAAGAAATAAGAATGCATACCGGTGATGATGCTTCATAATGATATATATATATATATATATATATATATATATATATATATATATATATATATATATATATATATATATATATATAGGAATGCATTACATACAACAAGAATTAAGAATCCATATCGGTTATGATCATATCTCAAAAGGCAAATTACAAATCGAAGATTCCAAAACCAAATAGGTAAAAAAAAAAAAAAAAATATTTAGGAATATTTTAAGAGAGGGTGGATAATGTGACACAAAAATCCGAAAGCGCATTGAGATAGACAAACATCCATCCCAGAAGCTAAGTAGAGTACCATGAAATATAAAATCTTTGTTATAAACAAAGAAAAGAGTACTGAAGAGTCACGGGATATCTCTTCTACTATATGGCAATGAATGCTGGACAGCCTCCTCAAAGAGAAAGAAGAAACTTGAAACAACAGAAATGTGGTTCTACAGAAAGATGCTGAGGATAGAATCGAAAATATATGAAGGAGTTTGGGAGAAAATGGAAGCAAAAAGGAGACTAAAACTTAACATTATTTGAAATTTGTAGGGCACATAATGAAAAAAAAAAGATTTCAAAAATCATATATTCGCAGTATAGATAGAAGGCAAGAGGACCAGATTAAACAATACATATGATAGTAAAAAATGTTTAAATGGATAGCGGAATACAGTTTGTGGGAAATAATTTATTAAGAGCTGGAGAATCCAGGATATTGTGTATGGCCATGATCGCCTACCTCCTGAGAAAACACGGCATATAAAGAAGTTACTATAATGGTTTTAATAAAAGTCAAAATTCGTGAATACTATCTTAAGTATATTCATTTTACTGTGCAATTTATACTGGTAGCATCAAATTAGGTATTGACAAATTTAGCGTCAAACATTTTCAAATATTATTCAAAATTAGAAACGATTCGACTCAAGTGTTTCAGAAAGTGCTCCTATTTTTATCTTTATTTCGATATTAAATGGTACTTGCTATGCAATTAATTGGTTTTTAAATTTGAATAAAGCGTGGAGAAAGGAGAAAAATATAAATATCATTTGCTTGAGAAATATTGTCTCTGTCGTGAATGCATATTCGACTGTCACCATACTTCAAGACAAAGCTTAATTTAAGTTCACAGCAACTATATCTGACATCAGTATTTTAGAAATAATGTTATTGAACATCTCATTAGTTATCAACAATATCCAACTAACATTTGGTTTCAGATGACATAACGGCGAAAAAAGTGTTAAAATTAGAATTGGTAAGCATTTTTTTGAAAAAACAGAACAACTTTTTTCGAAAAATTCGAGATGTAACTGGAAATAAAACAATAACCAACCGATTTGTCAGAAATTGCTTTTATTTGCGGGATAGAAAAATTCAGTTAGTACAAAGACAAGTGTATTGAACTGTTAGGTTATATCTGTCCTTTTGGGGGGCAGGGAATGCTAGACAATCTCCCCACAGATGAACAAAATACTTGAAGCCACGAAAATGTGATTCAACAAAAGGATGTTAAGAATATCATGGATCGGACCTGGTAATAACGACAAAGATCTAGAGGAAATACATAGAAAAAGGACCTTTATACTTGACATCAGGATGTGACAGTTTCTAGGGGACATAATGAGGAAAGAGAGCTTATAAAATCTGATACTCACAGGGCAGATTGAAGGCAATAAGGGCAGAGGAACAACAACGTTAACCTTGCTAGAAAGCTTGAGTTAATAGATAGCAGAACACACTCAGACACACACACACACACACACACACACACACACATATATATATATATATATATATATATATATATATATATATATATATAATATATATATAAGTGAACATAGAATCAACACGATTGCACGTAGCATGAAACAGACTGTCGCCTCAAAGTGTTAGCGTCTATGTTAACTTTTATATTTACACACGCTCTATCTTTTATATTGATCATTTTATCCCATAAATATAGCACATATATATATATATATATATATAGGACCAAAAAAATTGTGATGATTCATGAGGGAAAACCTCCCGGAGAGGGAAGACACTTAGAAGAATACGAGTCATTAATAATAATGTTGAATGCATATTTGATCCTAATTTCTAGTTTCCCATATTTACACTATATTAATTTTTTCTCATAAAATTTCCCCCTGTTCTGTCACACATGAAATAAAAATAATAGTTTGTACGGAAAAATAGGACCTACTTACATTAAGTGGTCTTTAAATTACGTGGCAAAAGAAGAATTATCATTGAACTTTCAAAAGGTACGCTTAAACATACATTCAATACTTACATGCACTGATCAATTATGAGTTCTTCTGTAGTTTATTCCTATCCATCTACTCCTCCATAGCTATAGTAATGATGGCCAAACCAACATTCATCCAGAGGACCTAGCTTATATTCCGCCTGATATGGCGGTGTTTAAGCTAGCATAAAATTCTAAGCTAGCTGCAATATTGGTTATGTGTGTGTGTGTGTGCGTGTGTGCGTGTGTGTGTGTGTGTGTGTGTGTGTGTGTGTGTGTGTGTGTGTGTGAAAATATATAGAAAATAGGAAAGAACCCGTTAGGTAAATAATCCAAATTTCTTTAGTATTTTTGCTATTATTTTTAAAAAATGTTCTCGATACAAAAGTAGAGCCTAAATATAATTATTTATTTAAAATACGATTCCATACTTACATAAGAGTTCTCATGTTTCAAAACAAGAGCGGATAACTTCAATATAATTATTTGAAGTAAATTGAATTAAAGTACCAAGGTCTGTTTTATCTTCAAGCGAAATTTTTTTTAATAACTAATTCTTGAAATTTACGCGTTTTATAAGGATAATTCAATTTAATACAAATAATTATATTGAAGTTTTCCGCTCTTGTTTTGAAACATGAGAACTGTTATGTAGAGGTGGAATCATATTTTAAATAAATGATTATATATATATATATATATATATATATATATATATATATAATATATATATGTATTATTTAGGCAACAATCCTTCATTTATACATGTTTCATTGAAGTCGACAGGAAACGGACTACAATTGAGCATTTTAGTTGATTTTTCTTGTGTTCTAAAAAGTAAATTCTCTTTTGGGGGCATGGTGTTTAGAACCTCTCCAAATATTTTATAATTCTGAGCGCTTTCGGCTATAATTTTAACCATTATCAAAGTTGATGTTATTTTTACTTTTTATTGGATGCATGGTTTTTCTGTATGTTTATAGTTATAGGGATATTTTATTTTTCGAACACTAACACTACAAAAGAAAAATGAAATAAAATGCTTAATCGTAGTACCATATCTGTCGACTTCAAAGAAATACTCACACACGCATACATACACACGCATACGCACACACATATATATTTGATACAATCAGCTAGATATTTCAATTCGTTATTTAATCGTTATTTTTTTAAATGAATACTTATATTTGTGAATATACGATGTGCTTACTTATCTATTAAACATTATACATATATATGTATTTACATCTAGCAGCCTGTACGTTGCAGAAATTTTCGAACGATATTTATCGAATATATGTATGTGCGTATATGTGTGCGTATCTACTTGGGTGTGTTTCCCTCTGTGTGTGTGTGTGTGTGTGTGTGTGTGTGTGTGTGTTTCACACACACACACACACACACACACACACATATATATATATATATATATATATATATACATAATTGAGTGATAATATTTTAACAATGCCAACATATTACTCGACATCTGGGTCAGGGTGGCTTTTGGCATCTTGCAGCCCCTAACATCAACAGCTTCCAAATGCTCCAATCTGCAGAATATAACTTGGGCTAACAAATTCTATGTTTTTCAGACATTTACCAAAACGCCCGCGGATCTCCTCCTCCTCAGGCCGATATAATGAAGATGGTATAATCTCTGGCAAATCGACCATCATTAGATTCGAACCCACACCATGTACTCAAAAGTAACTCAACACATGCATATATATATATATATATATATATATATATATATATATATATATATATATATATATATATATATATATCATACATAAGTGTGCATCAATAAAAGCACCATCTGTCAAACACTTTCTAACGGCAGTTAGATCAAAACTTTTTATTCTCCAATGTTCGATTTATGTCATTAATATCCAATACTGACGTCAGCTTATCGATATAAGAAATATCGTAATAATAAATATATGACAGGAAAAAAGAATTCTATTGTCATGTTCTGGACTTGACACATCCAAACACAGACACACACACAAACACACTGACACAGACAGAGACAAACACACGCCTGCGTCCGCGTGCGTTCTTGAAGACGCATATGTTTCTAATAAACCTGACCCTGTGTGAACGTGTATTTATAGATCTGTGTTTGTGAGTATATATATATATATATATATATATATATATATATATATATATATATATATATATTGAAAACTTGCGTCTAGTTGTGTATCTGTGTGTATTTGCCGAGAATACAATGTAAACGAAAATTGCATTAATTAGCACAAAGGTGAGAAAAGGGAAAGGCGGATGGATAAAAAAGTATTTACTTTTCGTGTGAAATTAATAAATAATCGATGAAAGGCTTTGTAACATGCAAGTTTCTAAAGGGGAGTGACTCCTTGATAATCTCTTCACACTTGAAAACTGACTTGAAACCACAGAAAAGCGGTTCTACTTACGAATGCCAAAAACAATATGGACAGAACACCTGACCAACGAGAATGACTTAAGAAATAAGAGACAAATGAACGTATAATAAAGAAATTGATTGGGTAGAATCTAATACAGACTGGATCTATTAGACATAGGAAGCAAGGGGAAACTGCGAGTAATCTGCTTAATGAGTTTGAGCAAATGGATGAAGCAGACGGGATATAAAGCCAAAAAAAATATCCTGATCAACAGGATGGAAGTTGAGGAGAATCCTAATTGCTTAAGACCTATATGAATATGCTATGACAAATAAGAAGATATTGATAACAATTTTGCGAATAGGAAATAAGTAATACAACATTATCAAATACGGAAAAAATATTATAAATATTATATTATCTACTTTTGTATCGAGCACTATTTTTTTTAAATAACAAAAATACTAAAGAAATTTGGATTATTTACCTAACGAGTCCTTTCCTGTTTTCTATATATTTTTCACACACACGCACACAGACACACACACACACACACACACACACACACACACATATATATATATATATATATAAAGAAGAGATTAATGTTGTTACAATGCTAGAAACGTATATATTTTAAAGCGACATGAGAAGCCGCAAATGATTTTGGTTATAATATTGTTTTAAATATATATTAAAAACAAACAAAATAATTGAAAGAAATCGCCAACCAAAAAACGTAAAACACATTTTAACCTCATCCAAATGTAGCCAACGCACAATACATTGGTCACGAAATTCAACAATAAAAAGTTGTGGAGGTTAGTTATATTATTATAGAAGGTAACACCTATATTTTTGAAAACCCCATAACTTTCGCAATGAAGAAAAAAATAATTATATAATAATAGTTTCCCTTCATAAAAGCAACATAAAATTACCAGTCAACAGGAAACACTTTGCATCACAACACATCTACAAATGTATTCAAGGCAAATTTAAAATTATACCAATATATCAAACAGGCAATTATGTTGCCTACATTGAGAAAGAGAATTAGAAATTAGTATTGGTCTTTACCGAAGCGTTTCGTTATTCGACTTTATCAAGGCATGTGATGATAAATAAAAGTGAAATGTTGTGTAGTTTCAACAAATTAAATAATAAAAAAAAGTTACTTCTTTGTAAGCAACTTTCTAGATATTAGTAAACTTTTATTTTTACTAACATTTTGTTTTTGTTTTCCATGTCGAAAATATTGTTAAATTTCTAGGAATAATTCTGAAGATCAGACAAATTAGTTATAAAGACAATGAAAAAGTAGACCTTAGTCTTTGCTGACGATTTTCAACATTCGACTTTATCAAGGCAAGTAATGATGAATAAAAGCGAAATGTGTAACTACATCAAATTCCAAAAAATTACAAACTACTCCTTTGTAAGCCTCTTTCTGGATATTTGTTACTGTATTTTTTTTTCTATTTTTTTTTAAACATTCTGCTGCATCTCGCTAATTTTAACACATTTTAGAATCGAGAATGTTTCTAACACATATTTGAATATTGTTTGTTACTTCATTACACGTGAGGCGTACCTAACGATTAAGAAATATCTCTTGCGGGTATTTTGTCTAAATCATAACAGTAACTATTTTATTTAATGATAGGAACAGAATTTCGCAAATCCTGCTAATTTCACGTACTGCGTGCGGTGATAATTTGTTTATAGACTTGTTTACGTTAAAACTTACAACATATTTCTCCCTTGAAGGTAGATTGAATTTGCAAAGGCCGCTTTTCTAATACTAGTAGTACTACTTCAAATCTTCTGAGTAAAATTTTATCATATTCTAAAATAATTTGTCGAATTTCGCCTTGCTTTTAATATGTTAAAGCCAACAGAATGTGCAGTTAACCGAACAGTTATTGGCGCAAAATGTAAGTTAATAAAGCTCAGTTCAAAATTCTTCCTCGTCTGTAACAGTCAGACGCCATTAGGAAATATATATCACCCATTCTGTCTCCCCAAACTAGTTTTTAAATCATATCTCTCTAGATCTGGGTGGCAGCCAGTCTGAAAGAACAGCAATTCTAATAGTAAAAACATGAAGAAAACAAAGGGACACACAATCTTATTCTTTCTCGAGACGTCATTGAAATTCACAGATAATAAAGAAAGGAAAAGTGTGGAAAGCTATGATTGTTATCAAGACATTGCATTTGACAAATAAATTCAACGCAACTAGATATACTAACTAGCAATCATCGCTGAGTTTATATTGAAATTGATTTCTTATCAAAAATTATTTTGCTTACAATGAGAAAGACAATTAGAAAATAGTATTTGTCCTTACCGAATCGTTTCGTTATTCGACTTTATCAAAGCTAGTGATGATAAATAAAAGTGAAATGTTGTGTAGTTTCAACAAATTAAATTTTTTTTTAAAAGTTACTTCTTTGTAAGCAGATTTCTAGATATTAGTAATTTTTTTGTTTTTACTAACATTTTGTTTTTGTTTTCCATGTCGGCAATATTGTTAAATTTCTCAGAATAATTCTGAAGATCAGACAAATTAATTATAAAGACAATTTGCTTACGATTTTCATCATTCGACTTTATCAAGGCAAGTAATTGTGCATCATTTTAATGTATGATGTTATGATTATTGTTGCAACTTAAAATAGTTGTTGCCATCGCAAAGCGCACACATGTTACATTTCTGCTACACAACACACAAGTTTACATATATTTGCATTATCCGAGTAAATTCTTTGTAATATACTGTTCTGTAAGTAATTAAATTATTGTAAAGAAATTGATCTGAGAGAAAATGAAACCGCATTTGGTTTATAATTGAGAATTCTATTCCAGATTCTTGTGTCGCTTCTTTATTCTAACATCATAGAATAATATAGCAATGTATATATGTAATCACTGAGGATTATTCATTCCCAAGACAGTACAATAAGAAGGCTTTATTTCGCCATATATAAACTGAAATTACTTTTCTTGATTCCATCTTGTATCAGTAACCTTTATTTTAGGTTTTCATCCTATAGAAGTATCAACCATTTCCAAAATACTTATATTCCTCTCTAACGGCATTTTCTGGGATTTATTTCTACTAGTGTATTTTATGAAATAATGTCATGATTAAGTTAATACGAAGATATTCGATATAGAGTAAAATTAAAAACAAAAACATATAAATAACTCTCAAAACCACAAGAAAGCTTCGAAATATGAAAAGTTCAGTAGTACTAATCGTAGATGGACTACTAGGATCAATGTGGTTATAAGTCTAGCAAAATTGCTGCTAGATCTGGTAACACGAGAGTGAATTTTCTAATACTGAGGACAATTGTGTATTATTGGGAGCTAATCACGTTTAAACACGGGAATTAAGCCATGTCGACTCTGTTCAGTACATATTGGGAATACCAGGGGCTGAATTTTTGGATGTTCAGGTGGTGTAATAATTCGATTTGTTAATCAAAGACCTAATTTCCAATTCCATTCAGGTTCGTTATATTCACTTACCCTTGGGAAAGGGATGAATGCACCTCGTTCCCCACCTACGGGTTAATTAGTAAAACTGGTTTTACTAAAACCATTATCTTAAAAATATATAAATAAATAAAATTGCGTACAAAATATTTAAATGACGGCATTAAATAACTCATAGATGTGTTGATATGCCGCTAACCAAAAGCAAGCTATAAATTATTGTGGAAAACTCGATCTTCAGTCTGTGCCAGTAGGTACCTCTCGAATAAAAACTAAGAAAAAACTATTGTTATGCCATTATCACCACTTAGGTTCTGATTTAAAATGAGTATATAGATAAGAATAATAAACTCTAGGAATGTTAGATCAAGACAACACATTTGGTTAATTACAGAATCTAGTAATCGTATGAAATGAAAAAAAAGAAGAAGAAAAACAATGTCATAATAATTAAGAAATTATCAATATTGCTTTGTCAGCATTGACAATTAACTATGGAATGATTTGGCGTTTCTCAATCTCTAGTAAGACGTATCTAATATCAGGTTAATATATGATGTTATGTAAAATGAAAATAAGAGGGAAATGCCACGTTGTATAAAACAAATGCTAATGGTAATATTAAGGAAAGCTGGAAATTAAAAAAAAATACCCGGAGCGTTACCGGAGAATCTGCAGTATTGGTAAATGATGTTTATATCCGCTCCTATAATGTATGCTGAATAACAAAAATCGAATAAGAATTCTTCATCAGCAGAATCATGTTGAGTCCTAAAACAAGGTGTGTTCGTAGGGTCATTTCGCATCTGAGCACTTGATCATTTCCTTACATATATCTGGTTTGGAAGCTAGATTGTTATTCAAACACTTAGCGTGCTTGCTGTAGGTAAACCTGTCGGAGTTTGTTCTTCCCATTAATTACACTAATAATTAAAACTGTCTAATAAGACTTTCTTTAAATTTGAGAGTCTTTCGGCTAATACACTCGGACGTTAAACACCTCGTGTATTGATCACTTATAGCAAATTTATTATAGGAGATATGGATTCTGTGATAAGTATAGCTTCGTCCGACACCGTAAATTGCTAGAAAACTATAAAAAAAAAATAGCCTTAAATGTCGAGTCCTTTTCTTAAATAGAATCGTCATTTCGAGGGATTCATATGGATGTCGTAATGGCGCCAAATTCGTCCAAAAATATCTAAATTGTCAACCGTGTACAACCGTTTTCTCAGAGTAATGCTTCAAAAATACTTCAGCTAATGAAATCTGCAGGTCACAGCGAGATCTCTCCTTCTTCAACCCTTGGGAACTGGCATAACAGATTCAGAAATAGAGGCCTGTACCAAATTATAGAAGTCACATCATCTGAGGATTTTAAGCAACAAAAACACCAAAAATGGGTATCACATTTTTTTAAAAAATTCACTCAAAACAAGTGAATAGTGCCACTAATAAATGGGGTTTTACGGAGAGTGAAAGTGAGAGAAAAGGGTTTATGTAGGTGGGGTGAGGAAAGAAAAAAAGACAGCGATCAAAGCAACAGAAGATGGCGATTGATGGTGTATTTAAATGTTTGAAGATTGTAGTTCCAGGTGCTGAATGCTTGGATGTTCAGGTGGTGTAATAGTTCGATTTGTTAATCGGAGACCCAGATTCTAATTGCGCTCTCACATATTCCAGCAAGGTCGTCAACGACTGACTAGTTTGTCGTACCTTATTCGTAATTGTCATCAGTTGGAAATATTTTTGCATGAATCCGCTCATTTCCTGTAATTCAATCATTACAGTTTCTGTATCATTAATTACCTCTTGTCTCAACCCTGCCAGGTTATCTATTAACCAATTGATTCTGGCTCTATTTTGGCCACTTCTAACCTTGTCACATTTAATATTGTCACACTCTCCCTTGCCACTTGAGCAAGCGTCCTCTGGTTTACTTCCACTTCTCACAGTTTCCTTCTTATGAATTTAACGTCATCTTCAGTCACTGTTCCAAATATGACATTTAACGCTTTTCCCACAATCGGAACTACTGATCACTTTTCCCGCGTCTGCAGTAACTCTATTCCCTTCAGGTAATTTTGCATATCCCTCCATTGAGCCTCTATCATAGTGGCCTCTGATTCTAGGGAGTGTAATAAACTAAGATACCCTTTTTCCTTGGGATAATCTTGTCCTACCTTCAACCGGGCTGCATCCAGCTGCCTTAGCTCATTTCTTAACTCATTTAGTAGCGACTCGTATGGTTTCAAATCTATCACGAATGTGATCAACCATTTAGACCTGGTTATTATTACTTCACTCGTCTTTTTAAAAATGGTGTTTCCGCCATCGTCACCATCAGTGTGGCTATCATCATCATCATCATCATCAGCTCTTCCCTCCTCTAACTAACTTCTAGCAGACAGAATGGTCCGGACAGGTGTGCGTGGCGCTCACTCCAAAGGTCGTACTCCATGACACCACTGATGGCCAGTTAGCAATGCCAATAATCTTCTTCCGTCCTTCGTGAGGTGCAGCTTGCGACTCCATCATCTCCATCCACATCCACCGCAGTCAGCCAGCAGGTTTTTGGATGAGCCAGTGTCGTTATCTGTCGACACCGAATGTTTCTATTCTGCACAGCCTTCTTTGTTCTACTGATGTTTGGGGTTCTTCACCCTTCTTAATCTCATCTTCCGAGGTGGTCACTGCTCAACCTCTAACCTTCCCTCTGTGTTTAATTCCCGTTCAGGAGTTGTTTTGTCCTGTTCTTCATCCCCTGATTCTTCCTTCTGTTTAGAGTCCTCGCCCTGGACGTCTTTAATACTTCTTGACTCTATGACTAGATATCTCCTGTTCCTTAGCTTTTCCTTGAGCTGGGAAAGGGGTATTTGATCCTCTTCCTCCCACTCGCTAGGCCCTTCGTCCTGTTCAGGGTGCCTTTTTTTAGAGCCCTTGACTGCTTGATTTGATCTCCTCGTCTTTCTCTTCCTTTTCTTTGGACATGGGGGTACGATGGCGACTTCAAAGTGTCTTCTCTGAACCGATTCAGTCGACTCGGATCGCTTCGTCTATCTGGCCAAGTCGATCTAACTCCTCATTTTCTTCGGAATCTTCCTCCGTCTCCATTTCTTCCGGCTCAACCAGAGTAACCTTCCTTGTCTTCTTAGGCCTTGGCTCGCTCATTTCCAGGTTAGCTATTTCAGCCTTCTTTAGATCATTGGCATGGACCCTCCTTGCTCGTCCTGCCACTTGATCCCATATTACATATGATAATGGACCCGTCTGCTCTACTATCCGGTAGTACGGTTTCCATCTTTGGTCCAGCTTTCCTTCTCTCTGGTGGATTTTATAGTAGACAGGGTCTCCGACCTTCAATTCTACTACCTTTCTTTCAGCATTCACTCTCTCATTTCTTTTCTTCTGGGCCCTCTTTATTCTTCTTCTGGCCTGTACAAATATTTTATGTTGTTGTTCCAGCAACAGCTGATGATGATCTTCTCCCAGATACTTTCTTCGGGGCTTCAATAGGTTATCCACAGGCAGAACTACGTCTCTGCCAAACAACATAAAGTAAGGAGAAAATCTGGAGGTTTCGTTTATCGTAAACCTCACGGCCGCCAGAGCCTGCGTCAAATACAAGTCCCAATTTCCAGTGTTCTCTATGACCAGCTTGGCCAATACATCTCCCAAGGTTCTATGAAACCTTTCCACTTTAGCATTTCCTTGGGGGTGATATGGAGATGATTTTATGTGCTCTATATTCAAACCTGTCAGAACTTCTCTCATTATGCTGTTCACATTCTCCGTGCCATTATCTGTTACCAATTGCACAGGGGCGCCATACCTAGGGAATATTTCACTTATTATCAAACCGGCCACAGTTCTAGCCTTCTTGTCTGGTACTGCTAATGCCTCAGGCCAATTTGTTAGCCAATCGACAAAACTTACTATGTAGTTGTTTCGTTGTGCAGTTTCTCCATATGGTCCTGATACATCCATACTCACTTTCTCGAAGGGGAAGTTCGGCACGTCCGTCTCCTCCAATGGTGCCATTTCCTGCCTTCTGCTCTGCGACTGGCACACTATGCAGCTCCGAACATAGTTAGTGACATCTCCGTACAGTTTGGGCCAATAGTACTTTCTTCCTATTAGATCACATGTCCTATCAATTCCCATGTGACCCAACCTCTTGTGGCACTGTTCCAATATCTCTGGTCTTAAACTTCTGGGCACACACAACTTGGGCTTGACTTCTTCATCCCTGCCTGAGAGATAATACAGCCTTTCCTCTATTATGGCATACTTGGTGGTCTCTCCTGCCTTCACCTTTTCTCTCAGGGCAGCTATTTCACTGTCTGCCTGCTCCTTCTCAATTCCTTCTGTCCAGTAGGGATCGGTTATCTGTGCGTCTCCTTCTTCGTCCGATTCTAACATAGGGTGATCTTTTAGCTTATTAGAGTTAATTACTCCTATTCTACAGGCTTTATCATCTACTCCCTGCTCTACTTTTACAGATTTTTCTTCCAGCTGTTTCGGTATTCTTGAGAGTAAATCTGCGCACGTGTTTTTCTTCCCTGCCAAATACTCTATCTTACAGTGGTAGCCACTTAACTTAAGTGCCCACTGTTGAATTTTCTTATTATTTGTCCATTCTGCCTGCAATAGGTACTGTAGAGGTTTGTGGTCTGTTTCTATAGTAAAGACTGCACCATTCAAGTAGTAGTCCAGTTTTTGGAGAGCATACATGATAGCATATGCATCTCTTTCTATTACTGGCCATATCTGTTGTGTCTCTGAGAGCTCATGAGAGAGGAAGTATATCGGTACTTCCTCTGGTATGCCTGGCACTGGTCCTTCTTTATCGGGACACGGCTGGGTAAGAACTGCTCCTACACACTGCTCAATGGCATCAGTGTATAGTACCATGGGCTTGCTGAGGTCTGGGTACGTCAGCAGTGGGACGGCTGTCAACTGTTCTTTTAACGTATCAAATGCCCGTTGACAGTTCTCTGTCCACTTGAACCTAGCGTATTTCTTCGTCAGGGCTACTAGTGGTTTGGCAATTCTCGAGAATGCCGGGACGAAGTGTCTGTAGTATACTATAGCTCCTATAAAGCCTCTTACTTGTCTAACCGTCTTAGGTTCTGGCATTTCCCTTATGACTTTCACCTTATCCATGTCGGGTTTAATACCGTCTCCGTTTATAACAAAGCACAAATATCTAGTCTCCTCCTTCAGAAACTGACACTTCGACAATTTTAATTTTAAGCCGTGTTTTCTTAACCTTCCCAGCACCTGTTTTAGATGGAAAAAGTGTTGTTCTACTGTTTCCGAAAATATTAAGATATCATCCAAATATGCCATGGCAAAGCTCTCGTATCCTCCTAACACTATTGACATCAGCTGTTGAAAGATTCCCGGGGCATTGGCTAAACCGAAGGGCATCACCCTGAACTGAAACAAATGCGGCCTTCTCCTTGTCAGCCTCATCAAGGGCTACCCGGACCTCAAGTCCAACGTAGAGAAGTACTTTGCCTTCCCTAATAATGCCAATATGTCATCTATTAGTGGCAATGGCACCGCCAACGGCTTCGATATAGAATTCAGTTTCTTAAAATCTACACAAAAAATCGGTGCCCGCCATCTTTCTTACCCACTATTACTATTGGAAAGCTCCAAGGGGAGATTGATCTTTCGATCATCCCAGCTTCCAACATCTCTTTTACTGCCTCTTCTACAAGGTGTCTTTTATGAATAGGTGTCCGGTAGGGTTTTAATTTCACAGGGGGGTGATCTCCGGTGTAGATTTTCATTTTGACTGTGTGGGTCTGGCCCAATTCCTTGTCTGACTGGGCTACCACATCTCGATTATCCCTCAGCAGACCTCCCACTATGGTTCTAAATTGACCCGGTGCTAATATATCTTCGTCCACTATTCCTTCTGTTTGCTCTACAAGTTTTCTTCGTTCCTCTTCGAATCTCACCTGATTCAGAGTCCGTAGGGGTAGCGCTTTCCCTATCTCTTCCCCCTCCCTAACCTTTATAGTCTTTTTTGGGCCTGGTTCACCATCATAATCGGCACTAATTCAGCTGCCTCCACCACCGTCTCACACAGAGTTACCTCATTCTCTTCTAGGCCCTTCCCTCTACAGGGACCAACTACAGGGTCCTTTTCCTATTTTCTTCCCTGACATTAACCTACCCTTTTCCTGACACCGCCGTTCTAGGGGGTAGCTTTACATCTTCCTCCACCACTATTGTTATATCTTCTTCTGGGTGGGCATCCCAATGGCGTTCTCTCGCCATTCACTATCAACACAGTGGGGTTGAACTCTATCTGGGCCCTCTTCTCCCAAGATTGCCTCCGTACACAGGTCGGGGGTTACGTAAAAATTTTGGGTGCTTCTTAATTTCCCAATCCTCACAGGGAGCCTCACCATCCCTTTTATCTTCAGGGGGCTCCATCTGCTTGCGTGACCTCTATGTCCGCTTCCCGTAACCTACTCTTCCGTTTCACCCGCCTGTATGCTTCCTCTCTCAGCAATGACACAGATGCTCCTGTGTCTACCAGAGCTTTCATCGCCTTACCCCCTATCTCTGCTCTACAGGATAGCTCCTTCTCTTGCGTCAGCGAAGAGAACACTTGGGCTTTCCTTTTCCTGGGCCCCCACCCTTGGGTCAACCCAGCCATAGGCGCCGGTAGCAATAAATCACCTTCATTATTCTTTCTCGGGGGAGTTCTGTGCTTCCCGCACATGGGCGGCCCCGGATGGATCTCTCCCAGTCTCCCGCGGCTGTTCCTAAGGATACAGCTTCTCTTCAGGTGCCCTGGTCTCCTACAAAACAAGCACCTTCTTGCCGGACAGTTCACCACAAAGTGGCTCACCTGACCACATGTCCAACATTTTGCTCTTTTTCCCTTCAACTGAGCTAACCTCTCGTTTATTCCCGGGGGGACCTATCCTCCACCCAAGCGGCTGCCCGGACCACTGGTCCAGGCTTTTATTTCCCTTCTTTTTTAACTGGGCCACCTCCCTCTTAATTCCGGGGTGGCCAGCTGGCTTTTCCCTGGTCTTGTCTCTTGGGCTCGGCCTTCTTTGTTAATATCGGTGAGGCACCTTTTCTCAGCCCGCACCACTTGACCAGGTGTCCCTTCTTTCCACACCTGGTGCACCTGTCCTGTTCGAAGTCTGGGGGCAAACCCCACTTCGTCGGACATTCCGCCGCTCTGTGGTCCTCATGCACACAGGTCCAGCAGACCAGCCCGTATCTACCCGGCGTGGGCTTATAAAACCCATGCCTGGTTGACCATGCCTTTCTATTGGGGTCTTCTTCCCACACCTCAGGCTGATCTACTTCTAGCTTGACCCTCCGATTCCACGCGGGGGGTCTTCCGCCTTCCCCACTTCTTCCGACCTCTTGACTTAGTATCTGTTTCCTTCCACACCTTTTCACCTTTTCCCATACGCCCTGGCTCTCCTTGGCCAGCTCTATTGCTGCCGATAGTCTCAGCGGTCCCTCGTTTAGCACGTCGTGACGAACACGCTCGTCCCTTACTTCCTCCACATACAGGTTTGCTAACTGAGCCTGCATGACCGCATTGTCTATCACCACTTCTGGGAAGGCCAATGATGACAGCTTCCCCGCTCGGGCCCCCAATTCTCCAGGGGTTTCGTCCCGCAGGTGTGTCAGCTTTAGTAGGGCCCTCATGGCCTCTATAGCCGTGCCCTCGTCGGCGAATTCCTTGGTCAATTGTCCCTTTAATCTTTCCCAAGACAAGTGGGGCTCACTCTCCAAGAGCCCCTTCATAAATTCAGACGCTTTCCCCTTCGTGGCATCGTATTCCAGATACAGGGTTTCGTGGTCTGTGAGTTCATATATAACTCGGCTCTTCTCCAGGATTGCCAGCCAGTTTTTGAAATCTTTCCCACTGCCGTCAAATGCTGGGACCCTCGGTCCACCCAACAACCTTCTTAGGTCAGCTGACAACCCCTGTCTAACCCCCTCTTCATCCCCCACTACTCTATCTGAATCATAGTCCGACATATTTAAAGAGAAAGACAATCTACACAGCAACAATCGAGGTTGGGAAATCAAACAAAGTGTCCTACCTTACAGACGATTCTGCTTGTTCCTCTCGGTCCCGGGTCGTTTTGAGTCCTATTCGAAATTTCTCAGCGACAGCGGTCGATCCAGGATCCTGTCCTGCTGTCACGGTATTGTGGCAGTGGCTGTTCCAGGGTCCTATCCTATGGTCACGGCACCAGTTGTGACGTCGTCCCCTGGTCGCAGCGCCAAGTGTGACGTTCTATTCTGGTCTACCACGGCACCAATTGTGACGTCCCTAAACAGCACCAATTGTAACGTCCTCGCCGCGGCGCCAGCTGTTCGCTCCTCGCTGCTCCGTTCGGGTGTCGCTGCTCCAAACGTGACGTCCGCCTGTCGCGTCAGTCGTGTTGTCTCGTCCTGTGACGACCAACTGGCTTGGTATCGGTCGCGGCACCCAAATGTGACGTTCTAACCTTTTGGTGATTCGGGTGGGAATCTGGTTAGATTTGATATCATCCTCGTCGTTCCCAAGTCGCTTCCAACGCCTGGTTACCAAGGTAACTGCATTGATCTCCAGTCTGCCTACCCACGTTGTGAATTGATCTTAGGCAGACGAGATCAATCAGTGGTTGGGGCCGTAATGCAAACCGAGTTCAACGGGGGTGATACGACTCAAATATGCATAAAAGAAAAGAGAATGAAAACTCAAAAGTTCAAAGTATCAAAGAAAAAGGTAACAAACTTTATGTCTAGTTGTTCGATACATAGGACTGCATCTATCTCCCGACCCGTTCTATGGATTGTGACACGTCGTTTTCCGTTAGGTAAGTTTTAACGCTTCAAGTTGTTTGCTCTCTAAGAAATTGGTGTTTTGGTGTGTCTTCGGACGACAGTCGAAAAAAAAAAAAACTTATTTTGGTGGTCTGGATCTAAGTCGCTCTTCAAAATAATTGTTCTTGGGTTGAAGAGGAGTCCGGAATTTGCGTGAATCTTGGTCAGCTATCTGCGAGGCGGCTTCAACTGGAGACTCAGCACAAACTTTTCTGGGACTGAACTCACTGGAACTGATTTCTGCTCGTTGTGGCTTCGCTTATATGGACGCCGACCAAAACCGGGGTGTGTCTGTCGGCGTCGGGGTTTCCTCGATAATTCTAAATACATATCCACCTCTCTGGTTAGGAATTTCCACTTTTTTCCATTTTTGGTAATCTTTTCTCACTCCCATCTTCTCACCATACTTCAGAGGGCGTGAACTGCCCTCCCCACTTCTTCGTAGCAGCTTCTCATACCTACACTCTGCATGGGCGGCGACAGCCTCCTTCGTGCGTCACGTGATCACCACTTGACCAATGATGTCTTAGTCGGCCGTGGACGAATCCGCGGCTTTGTTTCAGGAAAAAAAATAGCTTGCTTAGCTAAAAAAAAATTGTCCCTTCTCTTCCTTTTCTTCCTCTTAATCGCCGTTATCATTTCTCTAGCTGCAAACGGGACAGTATGAACAATGGCGGTCATAACTCTTGTTCTACACGTGGTTTTCTTCAGGTATTTTATCGCTAATTATCCGAATGGGTGGTCTTCTTAACACGGCCAACGTCGCCCGAAAAGACATTTCTAAATTCCCATTCATTTCCCTTCGGTACATATTTCTGATAACATAATTTTATTATCGCAGGCCAAGGATGTTCCGTCGAAGGAAATCGGTCAGCGGACACTCGTGGGTGGCTTTTAATTTTTTCATATCTGTCCAAAGTCCTTTTAGTTGACTGTTTTTCGTCACTTATCGAAAAAACATTTTCATTTGAATTTTTCTTTGGCCAGTCGGTCTGTAGTTGATAATAAGATGCCTTCCCGTACCAATAGTTTGTTTTCATATCCTTAGATAACACAGCCGTCGCCAAAACATATCTGATTCTTTCTTTCTTTCCCTTTCTTTTTACTCAGAATTTCCCTGTCATTGTAATGACACCCTTTCGCCATTTGTTACTTATCAAAATATCCCTTATCCATTGTCTCTTAGCCGTGTGTGTGTGTTCTGCTTATCATCCACGATTCGGTCCTTAGCCTCTCCTTTTCTTCTCTTCTTTCTTTTCTTTTTCTGCCTCGTTAAATGGTGCCACATCAGATTAATGATATAGATTTAAGTCATCTCTATGCAAATTCATATCGACTATTTAGAAATGACTGCAAAACACTCTAATATGATAACGTTGTGTTGGTGGTTGATCTGAGCCATTTTTACTGATTTTCATTACAGAGCCAAGATGTTTTTCGTTGGGATATTTTTAAATATTTTTTTTTTTTAAATTAATATCATGTCTCTTCATGATAGTGGAGATTATGAATCTCAAAAGATTCCTTTTCTTTATTATCTCTGAATACCCATGCATCATTGGGAAAGAAAATGGTGTCGTTTCCCCACGCTTTATTCAGAATAATCATTCTCCTTGATTTACAGCCGACCAAATTTAGAAAGCGTGAGATGGGAAAATGAAAGAAATGTATATATTTCCCAATGAATGTTCTGTGAAATTGACTGCATTAGACGAAGCTGGAATTTGAATTTGGGTAACCGATTTTGAATTTCAGAAAAAAAAAAATTATTTCCTATAATTCTGTCTAATACTGGTAGTGTGGCAATGGGAGATGAGACAGATTCCTGATTTTCCCAATGTGAAAGCGAACGCAATACACTCCTCCGAAATTTGCTGGTTTCACCTCTCTCGGCACTGTTGCACTACAAGCACAGAGTAAATAATTTCAATAATAATAATGTTCAGCGTGGACACTTTTTTTTAAACGAAGACAAGAAATATATGTTTTTTGAAAAAGTGTCTGAAGCTAAGTTGCAGACGAGATTAGTGGCGCTAAATTGATCGAGAAGCGATAAGGAAGACCGAAATAGAGTGGCCGTTTTTTTTTAACTACCCACACGATTATTGTTTCGTTAGCCTCAGATTTTAGCGTCTGACTACATGTTTAATCACCAAGAATTAATGAATACATTGTCGTTTTTTTTCTTTAATGAGACATTTCTGTGACAGTTTAAACAAACAGACCATTATCAACGCTTTTTTCAAAACTGTGTTCCTTTTATGATACATTCTTTAGAAAATCCCTATAGATAAAAAGAAAAATAAATAAATAATGAGGTTTGGTGATTAGGTCTCGAAATATAGGGGAACATTCTGAATTCATTAACCGAAAAGCTTTATCGTTTGACTAGGAAGATTTAGAAAAAAAAAATTCCTTATATGTTAATGTCACGTGAAAAATAATTGATATCGTTATACATATACTCTCTATACGGACATTTATACAGAACAAACCATGAAGAATAGAATGTCTTTTATTTTCTACGTATTTATTCCTGAATGGAGACAGCCATAAGATGTAATTTACTTAATTCTTTTTTTTCTTGATCATTGTCAAAACTATGAAACATGTTGTAGGCTGAAATATAACACCTTAAATTACTTTTTTATATGTATTCTGTATTTAAATAAGTCCAGTCGGACACATTCCATTCTCAGTTGAATTAGTGTAAATTATCTAAAGCTTTATTCAACTTAGAATAGAGTGTGTCAGACTGGATTTATTAAAATATAGAATACGTATAAGAGAAGATAATCCATACCACAATGGATATGGATGCAATTTTATTTACAATCTTCGCTGAAGCGCCTACTAGATGGTTATGTATTGAAAGAATATGTAAGGTCATTTTTTGTGGCTGTTATATGTAGGTTTCCCATAATGGCTTAATACAGTCAAAAATACGGGAGCTTTGAGCTACGAAAATATGTTTGCAATTAGTAGAGACATTATTATCATAAACGCATAAATAATAGTAGTACTACTACTACTACTAATAATAAAAACTATAAATAAAATAAAACAATAACATAAAGACATTTTATAAAAGGAATGAAATAAAAATTAAAAACAATATGAAAATCTACCAGCATGCAACAAAAATTGTTCCTGTCGGAAATACGGACATCAAATCAAAAACGTTCAATCTCTTCGCCACGAACCCTGGTACGGGCAACACATGTCCGACTTCTCTCTGTGATATGGCTTTTAATACTACAAGTAAATCTCCCATTTTATCATATATGCCATAAAACAATTGTAACTTAATAATACACACACCAATTCGCACAAAAAATATAAAATAATTTTATAAAATTAACATACAATTTACCATGCTTTTATATCTGTACTTCTTACATTCTGTCAACTATACATCTATCTCCGTGAATACGTTGCCAATTTCTACTGATATGATTTGAGTGAATATCCATCATCTTTTTGGTGAACGCCGACGTGCATAACAAAAACAACCTATTCACCCATAGTGTTTGATGAATCCCAGAGTGTATAAAAACCAACTACATCATTCATTCTGATGGCGACAGTAAAAAAAATACTTCCTGCAAATTATATTGGTGATAACCGATGTCTAAAAACCTCCCTGTTGGGCACAACGACGTACAAAAAACATCTCATTCTTCACACGAATTTCTAAAACAATGACGTGAGAAGAAACCATACCACGTACCGATATCAAAAATAAAAATTGTCTACACTCCGATGATAACCAATGCGTCTGCCCATGAAATAGAACCAAGCGAAAGAGAAACAAAAAACAAGTAGGCATTTCTCTTTTTATTCACATATTTTTTCTTTATTTGCATACACTCTCGTCGTGGAAGGAGACAGCATAGTTTCGGCTAAAATTCCGGAAATTGTTAAAATATCTTCAAATTGCTGGTACTCAAAATGTGAAATGTATGCCGTTCTGTATAAGGATATACCACCTCAAACAAAAGTAATATTACATTACCAGCATCAAAAGAAACAAATATAATGTCAAAAAAAAAAGAAAACGAACTGGACAAACGAGCGTAAAGGGAAATGAAAAAAAAATCTACCAATCGCTGTCATGGGAACCCAATTACAACCTGCAAAAAACACGAATATAACCTAACAGTTCTATCGCTGCCATACATACATACATATATATATATATATATATATATATATATATATATATATATATATATATATATATATATATATATATATGTATATATATATGAAAATTCTCCGATTTAACCAGTAGAGAATTATTCATAAATATATATATATATATATATATATATATATATATATATATATATATATATATATATATATATGCAATTTTTTAAAACTTTTTGATGACTGAAAATATCACTGTTTCTTATTGAAATAGTAAAGAGTAAATTTATTCAATAAAATCGCCATTGGCTTCATCCAGACGATTTCCGGAATGTACAGCATCCTCTTGTTTAAGTTGGCAAATGTTACCATAATACTTCCCTTCTTTTCATCTTTGGTGTTACAAAGAGATTTGTTGGTCTCAATTGCGCTTCCCACATAATAAAGACGGTTGAAGTCTGGGGACTTAGATGGCCAGATGTAAAGGGTGAGGTCGTCTGTTGCGTTACAGCTCAGACCAGACACCAGACTCATTTACAGGGTGTAGTTTCTTTCAGTCAAAAGCTTGTGGCTTGAAAATTACCCTTAGGTCAGTTCGTTACGCAAGAGATAAGAATAAAACAATTTACTAGCAGTAAACCAGATTTTATTCTTAGTAATTTATTACTATAAGCTAGAGAAGACAGGATAAGGCTTAAGTGGGAGCGGGGTTGAAAAATCAGTTGCCATCATTTGTGTTTCTGCACAGCCTGCGTCGTTCCTCTCAATCTACGCTTCCTTTAATTGAAGCTGACTCCAAATGATAACAATCCGACGAAATTAAGCGTTCCGTATCGAGTTGACATAAATATAACTTATCTTGCTACACGTCACAGATTGTGTGTCAGACATGACTGTGTTCTACTGAGTGTATGGCATGGTGCAGAATCCTTTTACCAGATATGTGGTTTTCATATTGACACAGGGGAAGGACTACCTCCTCAAGACATTTGATGAAGGCCTGCGTGTTGAACCTGAGGACCTGTGAGATGAATGAAGGCATAACGTATCCATCAATAGTGATCACTCAAGACATCTACGGTATCGCTATTACATTCATGCAACCCTTCCCGAATCCTGTTCACTGTCCTTAGAGTTACACACAAACACTCTGAAATGTTCGTATTGGAACTTCCGGCGCGAATGCAAAGCAATACAACATGCGGTTTCCAAATTTCTGTTGAGTCAAAATTGTGCAGTCAAAAAGTCAAAAAGCAAATGACGCAGGTGCACGAGATGAAAAAATAAAATTGCGACAATTTTCCCATCTCACCTATATATATATATATATATATATATATATATATATATATATATATATTTGGTTGGATTGATGTGACAAATTCACATCAATACAACCAAATATTTAGCTCTATCTCTGATATTGAGCGCTTTTTAATAACTACCGCATATAATATATAAATAATTATATATATATATATATATATATATATATATATATATATATATATATATATATGTACATTTATTTTCATATACACACACGCTTCACACACACACACACACACACACACACACACATATATATATATAATATATATATATATATATATATATATATATATATATATATATATATATATATATATATATATATAGTTTATGTAAATTTAGGTAATCCGTATGGGTAGACCTGAGGAGGATGATATCCAGAGAGCTCAATGTAAAATTCAGAGCAGATATGTTTGAATAAAAGACAGACCACGTTAAGATTCCATGTAATAAGCTATTTCACCATAACCCCTTTAACAGGGTTCTGGATCATCAGACTTAACTTCCAAAAGCTGAAATGAAAAATGAAAAGAAATTCACACGTTTTTTACGGACCTCATCAAGTATACGCAAAGTTAACGAAGTGAGGAAGTGAGGTGGGAGAGAGGATATGAGTGTGTCATATGTATCATTTTAGTTTCCTATTTAAACCCCAGTGTGTCGGCTGGATGTTGCTCAAATGTAACGCGTCTCGTCTCTAGATAAAGGTGGCTAAGGGGTGAACGATAAGAACTACATTAAAGGAAGACGTTACAGCAACCCCAATAAATTACACGACAGGTTTCATTCAAATTCTTAGACGCTGACAGTTCGCGTTACTTTAACGTGCATATTTGGGAGGTTAAGGTTTGATAAATATCTAAATTTTAAAACAATCTACGAAGGAATTAATTTGAAATTCGGTGGGGTTTTGGGTATTTTCTATGAAACAGTCGATTGGAAAAATCCATAGACAGAACATTGAAAGAGCAATCCAATTTATATTTAGTAATTTTTTTTTCCCCCTAAAACTTTTTGTTCATTAAGTAAACTCGTGATTGTTTTTGATTTTTGTACATTGAGTAAACTCGTGGTTGTTTTTATGTACCCAGTTATCAACAGTTATTCCCATTTAAATAATTTTATTCTCCACACTGGGCTAGTATCTTTCAATCTCAATTAAAATACCAATCTAAACTTTCCCTTCGTGCTATTTAAAATTCACTTCCAATTGGAGAATATTAGAGGAGATATTTGGAAGAGATGTCACAAGCAGAAAATTAGACCCTTCTTTTACAATTTCTTATCTACACATGTCTTAAACCCCTATTTGTAACCACATACCCATATCTTCTTATATGCCTATGAGTTCCTATATACACCTACACACACATTCACACGAAACGATATATATATATTTCCATCTTTACACATATACACCTGCAGAGAAAACGCACATCCACATGTCTCCATACCTATCTCCATATATACTTATACTTACATATATACATATACACACAAGGACATCTGCATATACACATATATATATATTCTTCTTCTTCTTCTATATATATATATATATATATATATATATATATATATATATATATATATATATTAATGCTTAAATGATAAAGTATATATTTATATGTGTCTTCACTTGGCAATTATTTCGCTTTTGTCTGTAAGTTAGCAGGGTGAAATGAAGTCATTATTATTAAAATGGATCTAGTTAATTGTGGTTAATGATAATAACATCCTATGGTAAACAATAGTAAATTAATTACCGATACTCTACGAACTGAAAGCCACCTGCTTAAATATTTTGCTTTTTATTATAATAGCTGTATAATGACTTTATTTTCATCATGTGTATATCCAGTATTGAACCGTGCTTTGTATATCGCTGTCACATATGTTTCAGAACTCCTGCTATATATAGAGAGATACTTGATAAAATCCACAGAAGATTTAGCAATGTTACTGGTCGGGTCCTAGTGTATGGGCTTCAGTCACTTTGCCAACGCCCTAATGTAGTGTAAACAGACTGACACAACACAAAGTGGCCATTTTATATTTAGTCACGAACCATGTTCCACATAAAAAATATGTTACAAACAAATCCTCAAGCGTGAAGATTACGTTCAAGCATAGGACACATTTTCGACCCTGTTTTTTGAACTTAATTTTTTATTTTAGCAAATATACAAAAGCTTTATATTGAGCACTTTTACCGCAAATATAACATACCATCTAACTATATATATATATATATATATATATATATATATAAGCTAACAAACGTCTGTAGCCAAAAGGAATGGTTTGTGGGTCATAATGTAATCTACCTGTGACTTTCTGCTTGTTTCGTTATATTTTTCTTCACGTTCTTTTTGTGTAAATATTTATGAAAAGCGAAGAGCGTATATATGAAAATACAATAGATAAAAAGTTGTGTAGAGTCATGAACATTTATTTCAAGAGGTGAATCACCAATGACGAATAAAAAAAAGATGGAGATTAAGAAGGAGTCGGCATCATTATCTCTTTTTTGTTATATTTTTCGCTTCGAAGCATTACGTAAGTAAAAATTGTATGTGATCCTGCTCTTCTTCCAAATATCCTTCTTTTATTATGTGAATATATGCTTTTAAAATATTCGTTTCTTAAGAATTGGAATAAGATTTGATCCCCCATAGATAACTTGCATATATATTTAATGTATCCTACTTGTGATAGCATCATTCTTCTTTGCCATGACGCTTGAGAGAAATAAACGATTTTAAAATTGTTCCTTGTTGAGTTCACCGGCGACTATTTCGAGATATAATCTCTTGTTTGCTAGTCGCTGAATCATTCAACTATTTCCGCGCTTTCATAGATCTTTCTGTCTTCCTGTGGCTATACCCACCCGACTAACAGCATAGCGAGAGCAGCAAGACAGTTGATTCAGTCGCCGACGAAGAAGCAAAAATATAATGGATTTGTTTCTAGGTTTAATCTTAGTTAAATTTATTAACGGTTTTTTTTTTTTGTATTTTATTTTATTTTTTTAAAGAGGAGAATGCTTTTTTCTCGTCAACAGTGAAGAAGAAGTAAAGCAAAAAGTACGCATCATTCACTTACATTAAGGTCAGAAATTTAACCGGGAAAAGAGTACTGGAATTAATATGTTGATGATCATGATCATGGTCTTCTTCTTCTTCTTCTTCTTCTTCTTCTTCTGCTTTTGTTAGGTGATTCACTTCATGAAGTGAGTGTTCAGGACTCTACACAATTTTATATCTATTGTAGTTCATATGTACGTTCAACTTTTACCGTAACTCCTTCCAGCACTTCCCGCAACAAAAACTCTGTTGTTAGATGTTTGCTTTCAATATGTTCCCTGACTAACAAATTCGGCATGTCCATTTACTGCATTATATGTCCAAGAGATTTCTGATCTGTTTCTGATTCTGAGTCATTTTGGTTTCCATTTTCCTTAAGATCTCATCGTTGCTACCACGCTACTTGATTGGTATATTCAGAAGAAAGGCCATATTCTCTTTTCCCCAACCATTTCTTCATCAGTCACGAGATTGTCCAGCATTTACTGACATCGAAGAGGATTTATATTACATAAGTGTTTAGAACTTTTTTTCTTTGTTTCTATTAAAAGATTCTTGTTTATTAGTACTTGGCTGAACTTTTGGAATGCTGCTACAATACAAGTTCGTATATCTCTACCCATTTTCATCCTTTCTGAAAACATTATTTACATGATGGAGTTGATAAAACTAAGCTTTGATATCAGCAATATAACATCTCATATAATTCTAGGACGTTAGTGCTACGACGAATTTAAATTCATTTTTAGAGGGAGTCGTAGTAATTCTAAAACTATAGAAATATAGCTTCTGGGATATATTCGATTAGGGGCACCGTCAATAAGTAACAATAGAAAATATCTTAAAGTTTTATTTTTTTCTGTAAATCTTTCTAAATGTGTTATATTTAACGTAACTTGTAAGAGTACAATTCTTCTCATCTTTTAACAGGGTTGCCTGTCTGTAGTGCAGAACCATTTGAGCAACGAAGAAAACATTTAAATAGGAAGGAATTTTTATGATAATCAAAATAATACAATGGAGATTTCTGATATATATGAAAAGCAAAAAGTGATTTTTTTTAACTCCCAGGACATAATAAATAAAAGAGCGATATAGGAAAGTATCGAGTAACCTAACCAACCACCATATGTAAATAGAGGACAAAAAAGAACCAGTAACTGCGCTCATATTCCATCCTGGAAAAGAGTAGAGAGAAAAACGTTAGTTACTTGACAAACTGTCAGGTATCTGCATATACATTTTTTTTTTAATTGTTTCAGCCAAATGAAATAAAAACATTTTTTCTGTTACATTTTTTCCTGAGATGTGGTATTAAGTATCATGTTCCTATTAAATATGCCACATGTAACGGCTGTTGCATAAATGTTATTAGTAAAAATGAATTCGACTTTAAGCTATGAGTTATTTACAGGGTGTTGCTGCAAAACCCGACAGTTGACAAAAAGAAAACGAAATAGGCAATAAACAAAAGTTGTATATGCAGAGACCCGACGGATTATTTAGCAACAGTTAGAATTACATACTACATTATTTTTCAATGTAACCGCCGCCGGTGGTGAGGAACATTGTTGAGTAGACACACCTGGGTCGTATTGTCCTTGTGTGCAGGTGCGGATTCCTGCTGGAAGACGTAGGGGCGTCCGGGGCTGATCCCGTCCATCCAGGTCTTAACCACGCTCCTCAGCTCCTCCCGGTAGATCTCAGCGGTGACTCTCAGGCCATTTTGAAAGAAGAACGGAGGCATGACGTCACCCTCGCTGGAGATGACGCCAAGGACCATGACGGAGGAGGGAAACTTCGTATGCTTCACGACGGGAATCGCCTCGATGTCTTTGTAGATCTACTTGTCGTTCTGCTTGTTGATCATCTGGTCCTGGATAAAATCTTTTTCATCAGAGAACAACCTCAGCATCCCGGCGGACCCGTGCTTGAGCTCGTTCAACAAAGCCGCCGCTTTGACCGTCCTCGACTCCTTCGAGGCATTCGTGATGAGCAATCGATGAAAGTTGCGGTAGGAGTAACCGATGTCCTTCTTGATCGTTCGGCATATCATCGACTTGTGAAAGCCCATGTTAGTGGCAATCATGGCGTAGCTCTGGCTTTAATCATTGTCGACTGTCTCCTTGACGGCGGCGACGAACTCGTCGGTCCTAACGACCGAAGAACGAAAGTTGCGGGCCTTTCGTTTGGCAGTAAACTTGTCCTTCTTCTCCCAGGCCTTCTACTTCCTCCAAATGTCCATGACAATGGTCCTCTTGAACCCAAAACAGGCCATCACTTCCGCAGGCCTCTTCCCGACGGGAAAAGAAGCTACTACCGCTGCACTGCGCTCATATTCCGCCCTGGAAAAGGGTAGAGAGAAAAACGTTAGTTACATGTAAAACTGTCGGGTATCTGGATATACATATTTTGTTTTTATTGGCTATTTAGTTTTCTTTTTGTCAAGTGTCGGATTTTGCTGCAAAACTCTGCATATTGATATAGCTTATATTTAGATTAAAATTTAGGTGGGTTTCTAATCTAAATGCATATAGTTTTATTCAAATCTTCATCAAAACCAGCAAATTTTGTATAAAATGTTCTGTTTGTGTTCATATTAATCTAAGTAAAGAAAAAAAACATCTACCAAGCTAATTTTGTTTTCGTATACTGCCGGATGACCTTTGAAAAATATCGAACTTACTATTCTGTAGAAAAGGTTAGAAAGAACAGTTTGCTCAGTTCAATCAGTGAATGCTTGATCGACATATAAGGAGTCAAGGTGATACGAATCCCATAATTAAACAACGAATCACAATTTAATATGCCTGCAGATGACTTATATTTAATGCAGTTAAAGGATCCATTTACAATATTGTAAGAGATCAACGGAAATATTTTCTTTCTTTTTTTTTTAGAGCGAAATAGACAAATTGCAGGTTGACGTTGAACGCTTTGTGTAAATTGGATGGGAAATCGTTAAACATTGAAAAGCAGAGATAGAAAAGCGGGAAAGTTCCAAAACGACATTGAAATTGATTCATAGAAGTGATGTAATCAGACACATCAAAACTGACATCAGATTTTAAAACGGTCTAAGTGAAAAATCAATATTATTGTCTGAAGGGTGGAAATAGCCACTCGAACATTTGTCCAAATTTAAGACAATTCTGTTTTATCAAAATTGACTTATAGAATTCGAAAATATCAATATGTCACACCCAAATGTCTTTCTTTATCCCCGTCACTCTCTCTCTCCCACTATATATATATATATATGAACATTAAATTCAACACTCAGAGGCGACAGGCTGTTTCATGCTAGACGCGATCGACAGGCCGCATTGCGTGTACATTGAAACAGCCTGTCGTCTCTTAGTTTTGACTTAAATGTTCACTTTTATATTTACATACGCTCTATCTCTGATATTGAGTACTTTATCCTATAAATATAGCACATCATAAAGCTATATATATATATATATATATATAAGTATGTATCTATCTATTTATATCTCGTTCTCTCTCACTACACACACACCCATATATATATATATATATATATATATATATATTTCATTAAATAATATGGACAAGTGTTGTCTATCGATTTTATGTATATTTACCGTGCGATCGATAAACTGTCGTTTTTTATATTTTAATTTCCCACATGCGCATTGTCTATTATTTATCTTGTATACAGCTCGGTATAATATGGTCAGATGGACACCCTCTGGGAGAAAATGACAACAACGACACAACAATTCATTCCACCAGAAACGATATGTTGTAATGTTTGGCACTCTTGCCGGAATCTCCAATACGGACATTTCAGGGTGTTAAAATGTCAATCTGAGGACCGTGCAGAGGATTTGGAAAGAGTTAGATAAGTCTAATGTAGACGAGGAAAGTGTTTGAAAGCGATTCATCTTCACACAGGACTTCAGACACAATACATAGGCCTATATCAAGTGCCTTGGGGAGGTACTGCTGCTGTGGGTCAAGAGGGTGGCTGCTGGAAGAATCTATGTTTGAAAACAGGATTTTACACTATACCACACAAGAAGGTGGAACCAGTAATGTCTGCTAGACAATTTCTGTGACTAAATCACCTATTATATCTGTCCACAAACTCCCTTACAAAACCCCCCATGATGTGTGGGGTGGAGCGAGAGACAACCAGAACTCCTTGTAACACCAAAGATAAACTGAAGGCAATTATTATGGAAGCAGTACCAACTACGAGACCGCTAAGAAGAGATACAGGCGATCATGAATCCGTTTGTAGTTTGTGATTGAAGCCAATTGCCATTATATTGAATAAATTTATTCATTAATGTTTCACGATATTTTTTGTCGTTTTTTTTTATATTTTAATTTCCCACAGGCGCATTGTCTATTCTTCATCTTGTATACAGCTCGGTATAATATGATCAGTTGGACACACTCAAAAAATATCATTTTATATTTACATAG
>CAHIKZ030005283.1:770000-842500 GCA_903632075.3 Acanthosepion pharaonis | reverse complement strand
ATTTGTTATTATTTTCTTTTCTTTTCAGATGCGATATTGTGATCAAGTTTTTACTCTTATCACTAATATCTACTTGATTTTCATAATATTTTCCATTTCTTTCAAAATATGAATCAAGAGACAGGAAAGTAATAATGAGCAATATGAAATACTACTATATATATATATATATATATATATATATATATATATATATATATATATATTTATTTATTTTATTTTATTTTAAATATATTCCGATAAACAAGATCAATGCTTTCTTTAAATTAATCAATAAATAGATTATTATTATTATTATTATTATTATTATTATGGATGGTACGACGGATTTTCAGGATATAATTATGGTCCTTAATAGCTTTGACATCTGATTGTTTCTATATAGTTTGTATAGCATCTTGAATGGTTTCTAAATGACATCAGACGAATGAATTCTAGGCTAAGAAAGCTTCTTTTTAAACATAACACGCGTCATCCAAAGGCTGGTCGGACCGTCTACATGTACCCCGTAATGACGTTTTGAAGACGTCTTATTCTGCTAGAATAATCATACAACACAAAAACTATTGTCTTACTGACATACATTGAAACAACAAAGCACTGGATTATACAATTAATCAAACAGCACGAAAGCGGAAAGAAAAAAATATTCAATCATGAAAGAAGATTGGAAATGCCGACGAGACTTACATTTTGTAGAAAACTAAAACGGATAAAGTTCTTGAACAGATGAAACAACGCTAGCAAGACAAACCTCTGCATGACCAATACCCAGAATTTATAGATGGTTACGAGCATCTGGATGAAATGCTAAAACGAAAGGTTTTATTCCTTCAGATAAATATCATGCATAATCATGAGGATCCAAAATGATGGTACTTTGACAAATATCAGGAAACCATAGACCATCTAATCGAAGGATGTTATGAATCTACGCCAAATGAATAGAAATATCGTCACAAAATATGTGGGGCAATATTTACACTGGACAATGAGCAAACACTGGAAAAGATATTAGCATCATCCAACAACTGTTACAGAAGACATCACAGTTCGATGGGATTGAATCACCTTTACTGATAGGAAGATTGAAGCAAATAGCTTGGGTATAATTGTCAAAAACTGAAAAGAAAAAATGTCTTATTAATCCACATGGCTTGCCCAGCGAACTGTAACATAGCAACCAATAACCTAAAAAAAAAATCTATCGAAGTATAAGGAACTGGAGATCTAAAAAGAAGAAAAAAAGGTGGAAATTGAAAACAAGAATGTAGGAGTGCTTGGAATAATAAAAAAGGAACAAAACAACACATAGAAAATGCCTGGAAATCCCACCTTAAGAGAAACAGAAAAATATTTTGAGAAGTACTGCCCACACACTAACAAGAATTTTGTCCATGTAAGACTACTCATGTTATGGGAAGTATAAAATACAAAGCATGAAAGGTAGCCATAACAACACACCACTAACAGCCTTAGATTTCCCCGAAGATTGGGAGGTAATGTGGCCATAGCAGTAATGGAAATGCAATGAGGATAATGATAACAATAAATAACAATTCAAAAGTAATAATAATAATAATAATATCCATTTCCAGCTAAGATTCAAGTAATTACTTTCTAATGTTATATTCTTTAAAATCCTCTATAATCCTGGAAGTCTGAGTGAATAGAGATTTAGTTTCAATCCCCAATCGAAATTATGTGCATGGTTTGCTTCTTTTATCATCCAAACTCAGGATTGCATTTGCAGATCTTTGTTTTCATTTTCCGATCTTAATTTGTAATATTGATTAAAACTTCATGGAAATATTTTTCTATTTCATCAAACTAATTCCACAATGTAACAGGTTAACTAACAGTTTCGGATAGGACATCCGACTATGTGAAGAAATACCTGATAAACCATTTCCATACAAACTGAGATTTCAAATTAGAGACATTTTTATATTTATTCACTCATTTGAACCCAAGCAAGAAACAAAGCCATTAAGACGTAGGGAATTCTGAGTGTGAAATTTGTAAGAAAAATCAGCATACTATTATGGAGCAAGTAAAAAATTAAAAAAAAAATACAATAATTAAGAAGACAGACGGTAACGCCTGAGATTACATTTACATTTTTGAAGGTCAAACTTGACCGGAAAATAAAATACCGAAAGACAGTTCCACAATCGTGAAATGCAATTGAAAAAACTAGTTGCATAAAAATCACGGTTAACTCTAGTTATCTCATTAATCTCGTACTGCGCTTATATTCATGAAGTCTGGTTACCATATAGGAAAGTTCATCAGAACACTTACTATGAATGCATTTATAGAAAAAAGGCGAGGGTAGCTAAATTACGGCAAGGAGAATTGTAGATTCTTCTTAGGATTTATCAATGATGTCTGTCTGTCTGTCTGTCTGTCCGTCTCTCTCTCTCTCTCTCTCTCTATATATATATATATATATATATATATATATATATATATATATATATATATATGTATGTATGTATGTATGTGTGTGTATATATACTAGACTAGACTAGACGAGGCGCACAAGACATTATGTATCAGCAATATTCTCTGCGTCAATGAATGGTATACTTAAAAGTATCTAAAATAGATTCGGAGGAAAAAATTGTCTAGCAGGACACAATGAACCAAATTTCCTAGCAACAGACCTAACAATTTATTCAATATAAACATTCCGAAGGTACACTGAATCAATCCCCGAACCGCTAGCATCAATCATGCTAATGAATAGAAGAAAGATTTCTCTCAGACGGTTAATAGAAAGCAATTTCCTTTTTGGAGGCGTTAAAATTAACAAGCCATCCCATACGCCAGTTAACAACAGACTATAGGTCATTTTTTTTAGATCAGTTGAAAATGTCACATTACAGAACCGATCAGATTTACTAAAAATGCAGGAGTAATGTGTTTTGTAATCAGAAATTTACTCTAATTTCGTGATCCTATTTATGTGGCTTTGGTACACGCGATATCATCAACCATCTTCTTTATGTTCGCTTATAAACTTCGAATACTTTTGCATTTGTTTCTCTTAAAACTTGCCGCTTTCGAATTAATAGATTTCTCTAATAACGAACATGGGAAATTTGTTCCGACGTACTGGAGAGAAACATTCACGAACCGGAGATAACAGAAAAAATATAGGGTTCTAAATTTTAGAAACCAAATCTGTAGTTGTTATGTTAATGGCAATAATAACCGGTTCTTTTTAAGAAAAAAAATGGTATTCATTAATCGATCTTCCAATACTGCAATCGATTGAAGTTTATATAAATTTTCTCAGCGATGACTTTTTCAAGATAAGAGGTTTCTCAATTTTGAGGCTGTTATCACTCTTTTCCGTTTTATTTAGAGTTTCCTACCTAAGCTATAATTTGAATTAGTTTGGGCGTGGGGTAATGGTTAGCAAGCTTGTCTCGCTAGAACAGTTACGATTAAGTAATGAGTTCGATCCTCATTGGGTGTCCCATACTTTCGGCCTTGTGCCACATCTAAACTACGCTTAGAAAATCACTATAATTTGAAGTAGTTTGTAATTTCATCATGTTATGTCATGACTTTCGCTTCGAGTTAGCTGTGATATTAACTTGTTGTTGCTGATATTGAAAAGTGATAGGGTTTCTTTAATTTGGTACATTTATTTGTGAGTGTGTAGCGCCTGTTCACAAGGCTCAAATAAGTGTGGTCTTTGCCAGTACCCATAGGTTTCACTCGCTGAAAGCTATTCTTAACCATTGATCTGAGAAAGTGGTTGAATAGGGATAACGAGTTAAATATTTCTGAACGGGGTTGGCGTCATGCATAAAACCTATAGTAAGATTCTTATCTGACAAAGACTATTTAAGAACATGACTCAATTGTTCAAGTTAATATTTTAGTTTTGTATCAATTTGAGAGGTTAAGAAAAAATACCTCTATCACAACGGGCCTACGGTTATTTCACTTTGAAACACCAGTTCTCATATGATCACCGAAGTTAAGCAAAGTTGAGATTGGTCAGATGGTTGACCGATTGAGAATACCAGGTGATATAAGCTTCAATATGCCGGTGATGTAATGAATAACGGCTCAGAATGGGATGTTGGAGAGCCAAGTTGCAATTATAGTCGGTTTTGTTATATCCACTTAAACACACATAACATTGATTAAGTTATGAATTCGCCTCTTCTTCCCAAATATGGTTTAGTTCGTAGAACTTTTTTTCAATCAATCATTATAATCATCAAAATATTCTCAGATTCTAAAAAAATATTTTCTCGCTATGAATAAACTGGAAATGGTTGACAAGCAGCAAAAATTAAATTATCAATCAACAAACTAGCTTCCTCTTCTCTTATATTAATTTTTATATTCTTGGAATCATTGACTTTATTGTAATAAATACAAGTGCCATTTGGAATTGTGAACTCCGTGGAATTTATTCTACCGGTAAGATAATTGATGAAATAATTTACTGCAAAGTTAATCTTCTTTCAGAAGAAAAATAATGAAAAATAATAGGCGTCTTCCTTTTCTACTATGTGACGTTTTTCTTCGATCAAGTTCTCTACAATTTTCTACCTTTTACAGCGCTTAATAACTTTTTTTTGCCAGCTTTCCCATGATCAATAATCGTTCCTCATTATGTGTCACAGAATTTTCATCCGTCTCTTACTAATGTTAAGTATAAATATCTTTTCTGTTTCCATTGTCCCTAGAATTTTGTCGTTATTCACGTCTTCGGACCATGGCATTTGCAGCATCCTTCTACAGGAGAAGATTTCTGTTACTTCAAATCTCTTGTTCATATGTGGAGGAGATTGTCCAGCATTTCACTGCCTTAATGAAGAGATACAACATAAGAGCCCAATAACTTTTCTTGGTTTATAACAATATTTTTTACGGTTTCTAAATACTTCATTCAGCTTCAGGAAGGCATATTTCGCAAACACAATGCTCCTTCGGATTTCTATGTTTAACTTTCCGTCCTCTGTTAATACGCTTCTCTAACTACTAATGTCAAATAAACCTCGTATGCGTGCGAAGAATTCAAAGAAATTTATTTATCATGCTTTTATTTGTAGTTGGTTGTGAGTTGGTTGATTTCATTTACCGGCATATCAACATATATGGGTTATTTAACACTGAAACCCTAATATTTTGAACTCAATCGTAAGCCTTCAACTACAGATAACATGTATTGTTGGTAACGCTAAAATAAATAGCTATGGTTAGTAATTTCTCTACAAATATGTATTGTTCGTAATGTTGTTTTATATAAATATATATTGCCGGTATATTTACTACAAAATGTATTCTTATACTTTTATTTTGTTTGTGTGTTCACTGTTTGCCCATAGCTTTTAATCTCCTATTCAGAGGCTATGATGTATTTTATCTTCATAACCAGAAATAGAAAGAGACTATTGTAGATAGTGCAAAATGTTCCCAACCTAGGATTTTATTTATCTTTTTTTTTAACATTTTGATATTCATAATTGTATAAAATTAGTAATGGAATTATTTACACTATTTACATTGTTCGGTCTGTTGTCTTCCTCTTCGTTGCTATATTCACGACGTTTCGGCCGTTGTACGCCCCGGACTTCTTCAGATGATTGTCCTCAAAGGTACATGGCCTGATGGATAAAAGCGTTGGTTTACTCCAATGAGTTAACCCAAAGAGTTGTGTTATGTACATGGCTGTAACGAACAAAAACTTAGAGAGTTGATTTAAAGGGAGAATACTGATACTAAGACACCTGGAAAAGGCATGACACGGGGAACTAGAAGTATCAACCCCTGTGAACGAGATAAATAGTTCAGTTCGAAATTCCAATCTCCAACAGCCGAAACGTCGAGAATATGGCAAGGAAGACAACAGTCCGAAAAATGTCCACAGTCTAAGTAATTAGAATACCTAATCTCAGAAATATAACCAGATATAGTTTTGGAATACTAAAAATAAAATTTTTACTCGATTATAGCTTTCCAATTAATATGTATGTATATACGAGAATTCTTACATAAAATATTTGATAAAAGGTACCAAGTAAAAAGCCCCCGTTGAGACTAAAGTTCCGTAGACAGTAATTATGGTCAAAAGGATTAAGTGGTGTCTAATTACACCACGCCAAGTCATCGAATCGCACACAGGTTTATACCTGGATATATTTTCCTACAGAATTTATCAACATTAATATAAATATACTGAATTATACCAATTATTTTAAATTGGTTTACTACATATGATAGTAGGATAAAAATCTATGCCAGTTATATATTTATTTTAGAAGTTTGACAAGATACCAGATTGCGAGTTATAAATAATTGATGTGGGGCCAAAGTTGGGACCACAGAAGGAAAACACGGAACACGGATTAGATGTAAGAAAGATATATTAACAACAGGTTACAGAGATAGTGTAAGCGGAGCTTACTATATGTTACTGCTCAATACTGGTAGTCGTACGCGGCTCTCACTGTCTCTCTGTGTTTCTCTAGAGTGTTGTGTCGCATACTTAATATATACCTGGAAGAGTCTATTGTGTAGGTAGTTCCGGTCTCACAATAATAATATGTCAAGAAAGCCAGGGGCTTAGCATTCTATTTCTCACCATAAGACTCTTGTAAAACGGATCCCACTTCAGAAAACACACAGAGAAAGCAAAGAACTAACTCAGAATTAATTTTGGGACAGATAATATGAAAAAAAAAAAACAAATCAATGTAAAAAATTGTGCATATCTCTCTCTTTATATATATATATATATATATATATATATATATATATATATATATATATATATATATATATATATATATATACATACATATATATATACATATATATATATATATATATATATACTTTTATATATATATATATATATATATATATATATATATATATATATATATATATATATATAATTCACACAAGGGAAGACGATAACACTACTATTATGCACGGTGTTACTGAGAGTGAGATATGTATGTGTGTGTGTGTTATTGTGTGTGTGCGATCGGGCGTGTGTATATATAATATGACTGAAAGAGACATATTGAGAATCAATATTTTCTGTATGTGTAAAAGCACTTCCAAATTAGTCTGGCCACTCTCCACTCATACGTCGCTCAAATCTTATAAAATATGTCCATATGGGTGTGTGTATTTGTGTGTGTATATCTGTGTCTTTTGAAAATCAGTAATTGTCCGCATAAATTCTTACTAGATATAACGAGATGTTTGATTTAATGTAAATGCAATACTGCAAAGAATAGTGAAAATAATCTTAATGACGAGCCGCGCAATGTTGGGGTGAGCTGGTTTCTTTAAACGACACTGATTTGGATGTCGTTGAATCTTCTCATTAGAAATGACAATTTAAAAAAAAAATTCTGAAAACCTTTCGGTATGCTATGGTAGTGCCTCTCGAATTTGTGCAGTCCCTAGTTTCGTCAGATAAGATTTACTAGATTTCATGGAGGAAGCAGAAAGAGATTTTTTTTTCCCAAGAGGTAGTGAAAATTGCATGAAGGAAACCTTTAAAGAGGGACTAATTGTCCGAATCTTTGTAAGTCGAGGAGAAAGGCAATCTTGGAATAAAACGATTCAGAATAAAGAAGATATGTTTTGAGGCAATGATAACGCTCTGATTAATAATTCCGAGCCATTTTTCAATTCATAATTTTCATTACACTATCCGCACAGTCAAGCACGGTATAGCTAAACGGTGATCCATATATGTACTGACCGGGATCGATGGCTTTTCAAATACGAATATATATATATATATATATATATATATATATATATATATATATATATAGATAGATAATATTAGTGGAAAATATACATACATATGAAGAATATATCTAAAAAATTCCCATACATGTATATTTTCAGAAAAAATTTTCCAAGAGGAAGGATCCAGGTAGAATTCAATGTCTAGGACAGAGTAAGGATATAATAAAAAGGCTTAAACACTAATATTCCATGGTCATAATTTATTCCATTGGAATCGTAAATACGATCCAAATCATCAGACCTACAAATTCAAAATGAAAACAGAAAAAAACAGAAAAAAACAACTCCGGAAATCAAAACAGAATTTAGAGAAAGTGTAAGTATGAGGATGAGTGACAGAGAGAATTTTTTGGAGATGTAGGTGGGGTGGATTTAAAAAGAGGAGAGAAAGAAAGTCGACGGATGTCTAATACATAAAGATACATTTCGTGGTGACATATACACACCACAGACAATTCGGATAGGAAGGAAAAAAAAAAAAAAAAAAAAAAAAAAGGCTGGGGGAGAGGGATGGGACGAAGGAAAATAAAAATGTGTTTACATAAAGGGCCGCTTCGTAATTGGGAAAATTAAATCAAATATAAATATATGAAGATGAATATAACGATTGTCTCATTTCATAAGGACCAAATATTTCTATGTTCAAAAACACATACTAATACACAAAAAAAAAACATATACAAGTAGGTACATACACTTAGGCATGTACACACACACACACCAGACATACGTGTACATGTACATACATACACACATACACACATATATATATATATATACATATATATATATATATATATATATATATATATATATATATATATATATATATATATATATATATATATATACACACACAAACACACACATATATATATATATATATACAAAACTTAAAAATATATTCACATATCCACACATATACACATATTCATCTATATTCATATACACACACTTTTCACATACATATACACACATACATATGCCCCATGTATACATTCATACATACATACATACTTATACATACACATACACATACATATATATATATACATACACACATACATATATATATATATATATATATATATATATATATATATATATATATATATATATATATATATATATATATATATATATATATATATATATATATATATATATATATATATATATATATATATATATATATATATATAATATATTATCTCAATTTCCATAAGTCTTCACGGTTATATTCAGTTCTTGCGCATATATATTCGACTTGCTTGGAAGATTCGATATGGTGTAATGTTTAGCAAACTTGTGTTGATACCTCAAATACGACCGAGTAGTGGGTTCAATTCTTACTGGGTGTTCAACACATTCAGCCTAGTTCTAAATCTAACTTACACATAGAAAACAATTTGGGTTGCTTTGATATGGAGGAATTGTTACCAAGCTTGTTTCACTCGATCAATTTCGACTGAAAATGTGAGTTTGATTCTCACCTTGTGCTCCATAGTTTGGCCTTATGCAAACTCTAAGGCCCGTTAAGACAAATCGCCACATATTAGACATAACCTGTGAAAGTAAAAACTTATTTGCTGACGAATCCCTGAAAGAAAGATTTCACAAATAAAAAAAAACGTATGTACAAGAAAATCCATTTCTCAATCTCTTTCGTTGCTATAAAAGGAAAATCTAAATGTCTACTGGTATCTGTATTTCTTGGCTGATATTGACTGAACTGCTTAGAGTTTAAACCTCTGATAAGAATCGATGATTGTCCGAAATAGGCAGGTAGCTTTGCCCACACGTCGAAAAATTTCGCTCAATCATTCTACACCTGTCAGTTTATAAGTAGCATATATGTATTTTATCTAGTTTCCTCAGCAACATCGATAATTTATCTGTCAGAGTAACAGACGATATGCTGGCAGAACTTGCAATGAAACAAGTTCCACGTCATTTTGAAAGGTCTCTAAGATTTCTACAGATATGTTTGGCCTCACGTGCCTTCAAGCGAATAAAACCAGCGTTCATTTAGAAAAAATGTTGTAATGGTTTTTGCTCGAGTCTTGTCTCCTGCTGCTAAGCTATCATGGTTTTCCTATTGATGCTTTCCAAATCCAACACTCTGCAATTTGCGATGATGCAACAATTACAATAATAATCCTATAATTCTAAATCGCTTTACTCCGATGCCTACTATGACATATATATATATATATATATATATATATATATATATATATATATATATATATATATATAAATGGTATATTTATAAGCAAATGTGTGGAATATAAGGGTTAAAACGTGTGGAAAGTGGACACTGAAGTCACACACACACACACACACACACACACACACACACACACACACATATATATATATATATATATATATATATATATATATATATGGAGAGAGAGAGGGTCACTGAGGTCTACACTGTTTCATATTCAGATATGTTGCAAACACTGTTATAACACACACACACATATATGTGTGTGTGCGTCTATATATATATATATATATATATATATATATATATATATATATATATATATATATATATATATATGTGTGTGTGTGTGTGTGTGTGTGTGTGTGTTCACTGTCCACTTTACACGCCTGCACGGATTAACCATTATATTTTTCACATTTGTTAATAAATGTGCCAAACCGAAATCGTAAATTTGTATCACACACACATATATATATATATATATATATATATATATATATATATATATATATATATATATATATATATATATATATATATATATATATATATACATGTTGCTGTTTTAGCTCAGAAATTTGTGAAAAGAGATAAAGAAATGGAAGCTAACGGTAGTTTAAATTAACATTGTAAGTTACAAAGCAACCAAAATATGAACTTCAACACTAAATTCTGTTCTTCAGTCTCATCGTCTGTGACTATCAAATGGATGTCATGTATTTTGTCAGACACGTTCAGATATATCTATACATCTACCTGTGTCCAACCGCTTTCTCTGACCAATGCTGGAAATGACTTTGAGCGAATGAAGTATGTAGTTCATAGTGAGGAAGAAACTTGTCAACTGGCGCTACAGAATCACAAAGAACTACAGTAAATAAAAAAATAAAAAACATCACTTGTGGCCTTTCCACAACAGTGACAGCTAGAGTTTTATAGCAAATGTAACACGAATTGGTTGATATTCCACACTATTTCAAACATATTGTGAGGAAGGAAACCTTTTGTAATGGAAATATCTGATCGTGAGAAACTCATTTTTCTGAAAAATTTTTACGAGAATGACTTTTCTGAATTTCAAACCAAAGTTGCATTGAGCCGTCAGTCTATGAATATCGAAAGTTTCATTAGAAGGAAATGACTAATTCTTCAAATACTATTATCATTGTTCGACGTCTGCTATTTCTATCTTGCAATCTAGTACGATCTCTGATATTGTCTGGTCAATAAAGTTCTCCATATCTGTGTATGAAGTCAGTTTTGCTGCGATGACACGCTATCTCTGTGTGAATCGATTTCATCTGACGTCAGCGTCCTGGGTGACCGCTATTTCCCCGGCCGATAGGATCACCGGAAACGTGTCGCTGCCCAAGCCGTGGCTACAATTTGAAAAACATTCGCTGTGATTTGACTTCGAGAAGTATTAGCTTTCCCAGGTACACTTACCGCAGAGACTATATATGAATGCTTTAAACACTGATACATCGAGAGAACTGGTTTTATCGGCGACCATACGACCACGATGGTCATTGAATTAATGATTATGACATGAATTATGATGTCGTAGTTACTACATATTTTTTCTTTTACAAATTATGCCGTCCTAGAAGTTCTAAGAAATTAGAAATAATAAAATTATTTTATCTTTATTCGACACATTAATTCGGTATAATCTTTCTTCGTACACGAAATCGACATCCGTAGTTTGTTTACATTTATTTTGCGCGCAGGTTTTCGTTTTCTTTTAAAATCACATTTCTTTATCATCCCATCCGATAAAGTCCCTCTTAAAGCATATTAGGAAAGCCGAACTAAGCAATATTTCAAATACATCACAGCACACATGCTAGAAAACAATAACGGAAAAGCAAAGTACCGTACCCCGATTAATTAAGGTTTAATTTGACGATATCTATGGCAATTGCGACGAAAGGCGAAATTAATTTTTGTTTTTTTTTAAATGAGTTATTTAATTTTTGATCGTGTCTATTACAGTAGTTACTACATGTTACTTCATATTGTTTGTGATTCATTGAGATCCAAAAAACGAACGGGTGAACTCACGTACATTGCGCTTTATTTATATAGATTAATATAGGTGACACATAATAATGCAGGAAGTTAAATATTTTACCTTTGACCTATGTTATCAGTTACTTTTTTATTCACGGCAATTCGCTCCAACGATAATTATAGATGAATAGCTTAAGAATTAATTTCATCTGTTTGTCCATTTTCATAGCATTAGTATTGAAGAATATATTATAGTTTGAAAGTTGTATCAAAGTAACTTCTTCTTCTTCTTCTTCTTCTTCTTCTTCTTCTTCTTCTTCTTCTTCTTCTTCTTCTTCTTCGTGTTTGTGTAAATGGATGTCAAAGAAGAAGAAGAAGAAGAAGAAGAAGAAGAAGAAGAAGAAGGAGGAGGAGGACGAGGAGGAGGAGGACGAGGAGGACGAGGAGGAGGAGGACGAGGAGGAGGACGAGGACGAGGACCAGGAGGAGGACGAGGACCAGGAGGAGGACGAGGACCAGGAGGAGGAGTTGTAATTACTGTACAGTAAACATGTTTATCATTTCATTAACACACATAATATTAATTTTTATAACGTTGATCTTTGCCATTGAGTTTATTATATTTCCAGCAATTTCCAGTATATAAACTAATCGATGAATGGTGCAAGGAAATATTTTATGTTTGTTCATCTGTTTATCCTTAATATTAAAGAAACACAATTCATAGTGGACAGCTTAAAAGCGATTTCACTCTGCTGCCTACAGTTTCGTATTGCATCGTCAAAACATCAATTTATTTAAATCTTTGGGTAGATTGAATGGATATTATTATTTAATTAATTATTTATTTTTTTTTGATATTCATATATTTACAAGTGTTCATAACACGAATGTGAAGTGATGTTAATTTTAAATTTTTGTGGGAAATCTTGTCGACATATATATATATATATATATATATATATATATATATATATATATATATATATATATTTCATTAAATAAAAAAAGACACAAGTGATGTCTATTTTATGTAAATTCTTTTCATAACGCCTCATAAGTTTAATAACATTATCATTGAACGAAGAAAGAAATTAACAATATTTGTTCATATTTTTTAATACAATCTCAGCTTTCGGCTTACATAAGAAATTATCAAAGATGTCAATTACAACATATTAAGCAATATACGGACAAGATAGTCTGTGATTGTTTACATAGCTGATTCCTAAGCAACGATAAACACGTGCATATAAGACACTAGAAGCGAAAACCAACCGCATCTCATGATGTCACACATGACCACGCGACAGGGAATTGGAGATGTATAAAGTATGGGAACCCAATGTTATAAACCAATGGCATCTGTTACCAATTATAGATATTTAAGGATATTTGCAGAGATTCCATAATTGATTTTGTTTAGGAAATATGTATGTTATGGATAAACACCTCAGTGGTAATATAAAATCATCTTCAGGCTGCCAACAAAATTAAGATGAACACAAATAATATAAGCGAGAGGTAACATGAAACGTGGATAGCGAGCTTGAAGTATTTAGCGGCAGTATATAGAGTATTTAGAGGTAATCATTGAAAATGATGTTGATTTACTCATGAAAACCTATTTCTGCTTTCAAAATGAACTCTTTTGAAACCATCGTCTTCTTAAAGTCATATTTTTCGAAGTGACTCTAGATGACCAAGCAATTATTCCAATAGAAAATATTTATGCACTAAAATAGGTCGGCAATTCTCGCAGATGCATGTAGACGTCATGTTTCCCATACTAGAATCCAATACAAAATCTTATGCACATTGTCAAATTGCAAGATTCAGTCAATTTTCATCCATGAAATGATTTTAATTTCTACGACGCGGAATTATTATTTGCATTATTTACAGTTGGAATAATGTAGTAATCTTGATTGTTAATTAAAAAATATGTTCGGCCGTTTTGCTCTACGGCCTTCTTCATGTTTCTCTCAAGTCGATTAACCTTTACGGAATTTCCACCTGAACTCTATTCAATCTATGCCGGTAAATTGTTATCATAGCGAGCTTTTATGGATATCATTTCATGCAATATTTTTTTTTACATACTACCCAACAATTGTCCTGCTACGACTGTTTCCAAGTCTGAGTCTGTGCTAACGAGAAGCCACATTTTTAAAAAAATGCTGGAAAATGAAACGCTGTGACATTAGCAATAGAATTAAATACATTAGTTTGACTGTAAATGGCGGAAATAGCGGTAACCATTCTTTGTGAATCCGTCAAACATGACGATATTCTGAATTAAATTTCTTCTATAGGCAGTACAACGTCTGATGACAAAAGAAAAATAATTGATAATTATATCAGCAAGTAATATTGATTTTATAACATGTTATTCGAAAAGCGCTTGCTTTTCATGTGATACGTTTCAATGAGTCATTGTTTTATTTAGTGGCGCGCGTCAATTTCTGTCTCCCACTCCGTATCAACATAATATATTCGTGATGGCTGGGTATAAATTGAAACATATTTTTTATCATATATAATGTATTTTTATGGCTTTAATTAAAACAATTGTGGCAGAAGGACAAAGGCGAAATGGGGTCAGGCTGTTCGAAAGATTCTATCAAAACCGATTCACTAGCTAATCCGATTCATTTTTTTTTTATCACATAAACTCATCCCTCACCATTCAATACAACATAGAGCTCAATGCTACAAATTCATAGAAAACTTTCATAAAAGCCATGACATGAAATTTTAATACGTACAAATATTTGAAATGTCGCTTTTCATTTTTTTTTTTAAATATAAGCTCATGAAATATGACGCCAGAGGATGGACCCAGAAAACGAAAGTAATGTAAAACAAAATATAATTTAAGATATGTAATAAGACACACACATAAAACAGACATAGAAATAATGCATACACGCACACACACACACAAACAAGCATGCACCCAGATGTATATGAGTTTTGGGGGGTTGAGTGGGGGAAGAAATTATGTAGAAATTGTTCGAATGTTCTGTATGACTACAGTTCTTTTACTTGTTGACAGCCGGGTCGTGTATTCTAGCAATTGTGATTTTTTGTCAGAAATCTCTCATTTATACAGTTTCTTTATTTCTACATAATTTATGCCCAGAAAAAGAGAGAAAAAAATGAACTAAAAAACAATAAACACTGTGCCTTGTTAGTCGTTTTTAACGAAACATAAGCAGGGATTGCAGCTGAAATGTATGTTTCGTTAAAAACGACTAACAAGGCACAGTGTTTATTGCACAGTGTTTTATTAAATTTCATGACTCGACAGCCAACAATGAAAGAAACACTGGACTTACTAAATACACGGACAATATATACATAATTTATGTACAAAAAGGAAAAACAAAATTAAGCCAAAAAATTAACAGCAGTGCCTTGTAAGTCGTTTTTTATATAAATAAATATATATATATATATATATATATATATATATATATATATATATATATATATATTATATTCATGTTCTCCCCTTAGGGCATCAACGCACGCTGCGGAGAAAAGGAATATTTTACAATTAAATACGAGATATAAGCATTAACGGCTAGCGGAGGGCTCAGTTCGTACCGAAGAGCTTTTAGCATTAATCAGCAGCAGCCGACAAAGTCACTTTCTTCTTGCTCATCCTACGAATGGTAGCATATAATCATCCACAGAAAGACTTATGGGACTAGATGTTCGATTGAAACCGGGATCGAAACCCAACCGATTTGACATCAGTGAGAGATTCTCACATTTAGCGAATTAGTGAATTTTAACGCATTATATATCGATTAGCAGAGGGGTCAATTCATACCGACAAGATTTAGCATTATGAGCGTCTCCGACTAATGTCAAGTCAGTTGGGTTTATTTATATATATATATATATATATATATATATATATATATATATATATATATATATATATATATATATGTATGTAAAGAAAGATAAAGAAAGAAAGAACAGTAAGATATGTAATCCGGTGTTCTTATTGATATTTTTATTTTTTTACAAAATAGTGCTCAATGTATATTACAGAGCATTAATATTATAAATTAACTGATTTAAAATATGTTTTTTCGCTACACAGTATTAACAATGTTTCAAAAATGGAAGCTAAAAACTTTAAATTTAATTTTGTAATTAAATTAAAAACATTAGTTCCATTTCATCCTCAAGCGAATTTTGAGTGACTTATATTTATATTTACTGATTTTTAACTGCAAGGGAAATTCATAATTTACGTTTACCAAGGATACTGAGAAATCCAATCATCCAGACAAGGGATGGTAGCGTGTTCATTTTTATTAATTTTTGTTGTATCAGTTATTTGTTACGTTCGAAAAAAGGTTTAGGTACGGGTGGCGATGTATTTTTCAACAGATTCTGACACACGTTAAATTCATGTCATCTGTTTTTTTTTTATATATACATATACATATATATATATATATATATATATATATATATGCATTAATAAAAATTAAATTTTTCACTTAGTTCATTCATTTTATATTCAGCACCTCTATCCCAGTTATTCGTAGACGAACGTTTGTGTAATTGTTCGGTTTAATCGTCAAGAGATATCTGGAAATACCTGCTAATTTTCTCGCTTTCGTTTTTTTCATACTAAGCTTAACAAAATAAGCTATGCGCTTTTTAGCAATGTTAGAGTGTTTTACCTTTCTTATTTGTATGCGTATGTAAGCCTGTAGGTGTTTGATGCGTTTGCGCGTGCGTGTGAATCTATGTGCGTCCGGCCCCGTCACTCACACTGTCAATGTGGGTGTGTTTGTGTATGTGCATGTGTCATACTGATATCTTCTTTTCATCATTTTCTTCCCTCATTATACTCTCATGTTATTCTTTTTCTTCCTTTTCTTCATTTTTAGGCTTTGCATGTCAAAAGATAATGTACAGAAGATATATCTGTGATGAGAGTCGAGTAAAGATTAGATTAATATTCCCGAATAAAATTAGGTTTTCTAAGTTACAAAATAAACGTTTCCTCCGTTTTTTATTATCGTTGAATTTTATTCGTTTTCTTGAAGCCTATGCTTGACTGAAATATATCTAAATATGTTTAGACAATTACAGTTTGAGATATAGTTTCCTACTTAAAATTATGTCATATCGTGTCACACAAAGCTATATATATATATATAAATATATGTATATATATATATATATATATATATATAGTATAACCCGGATATAAGAGAATTGTCGGGACCGGAGAAGAAGTCTCTTATATCCGGGTTCTTATCAGGGTCTCTTATATCCGGGTTACACTATATATATATATATATATATATATATATATATATATATATATATATATATACATTCAATAAATAAGGTGAATCTTTCGGTATAAGGACTTCTAATAGATAGTAGCTTACTTTCTTTTTCTTTTTTTTTTTGTTTTACTTATTTTCACATTGATTTAATTTCTTTTGCAGATTAAAAAAAAAACTTTTAGAGTTTTGGCGATTAACAAAGATGTCCGACCAAGAAGCATGCTCCAGGATTGAACAGCGGTCAGTTATCACGTTTTTGGTTGCTGAAGGGTGCAAACCAGTTGAAATTCATAGGTGAATGTCAACTGTGTATGGTGCCACATGTTTTCAGCCAAAAAAATTGTCTACAAGTGTGCTAAATTGTTTAAAGAAGGACGGAGCAGTGTTGAGGATGAAGACAGACCTGGGAGGCCTACAGAAGTGAGGTCTCCTGAGGTAATCGAATCAGTCAATGACCTCATTCAGTCTGACAGATGAACTACTGAGGCAGGTCAAGAAAGACATAAAGAACAAACGCAGGGGTCATCAGTCAGAAGGAGTCATCTTGCATCATGACAACGCAAGGCCTCACACAGCAGCCCAAACGGTGCAGACCATCAACAAGCTGGGCTGGGAACTGCTCCCTCATCTCCCTTACAGCCCATACCTTACCCCTTCAGACTTTCACCTGTTTGGTCCCTTGAAAGTGTTCACAAGAGGGACGAAGTTTAAACGTGACGATGAAGTCAAAATTGTTGTGAGCGACTGGCTGAGACATCAGTCCAAAGATTTTTACGCTGAGGGAATACGGAAGCTTGTGCACAGACGGGAAAAGTGTGTGACAGTGCAAGGAGACTACGTTGAAAAATAAAAAAAAAGTAAGCTTCTATCTGTACTAGAAGTCCTTATACCGAAGATTTCACCTTATTTATTGACTGACACTATATATATATATATATATATATATATATATATATATATATATATATATATAATTATGAATGTATAAGTTAGAATTGTTACACCCATTAATAATAATAAAGAAGTTAAGTTCATCATATATCATTAAAAAAATATTACAATATACCTCATAGTCTCCAATACACCTACAACCACGTAACAAAACCTCTACAAAAAGAAGGTAGTGTATCATTTACACGCAAGTTCAGAGATAGCATCTCTGATACTAATATTACATTGGTTTTACTACAACGATACTCTCGCCTAGACTTACCTGCCAACTCTTTGATCTTAATTAAACAACAACATTTCTTAGAAAAATGTAGCTCTTTACATAATATTAGACAGATATTAGTTGATAACACAACAATGCTCACCCATAAAGTCAGTAAAAAGAAGCATAATATATTAGAGGTCATGTACAAAAAAACAATACAGCCACACAAAACAAAATTTACATTTCAAACCAGTCACAACATATTACAAAGCATCTAAACTTATGGTTCTGTTGATAAAATTACTTTCTCTCGCGTAGTCATGTATGACGTCATAGAACCGCATTACGAATTTACGACCCGCGTCTGCTATTCCGCGACCGTTTCCGTAGCGGATCAAACTTCTATGTAAACAGGATGCCATCTTTGACGGTCAACATCTCTTTTGTTATATCCATATGACCACTCTGAAGATGGCTCATGTGAGCCGAAAGCTTAGATCGACGACAAATGTAATAAAGAAATATTCAAATGTTGGACAGTTTTTGTGTTTATGTTCCGTTGAAACTAAAGCCATTATACTGCGCTTCGATAGGCTCATGAAAAGACATAATAGACATTCTGTCGAGAAAATTATCACCACCCCCTCAAAAGTCCATGGCCGTTGAAGGCCAAGGAAAAGAAGCAAAAGTTCCTACGTTAATTTGCGAAAAAATATTTCCTACCGCGATGTAGCTTAATCGTCTGATAACTGGCATTGAGTTACAAGAAGAGCCATCAAAAGGAGGAAAAACATTTCCTTTCTAACCAATTCCAGGATCACGTGGTAACAAATCATGAGACCCTGTAACTATAAAAAATTAGAAAAAGATAACAGCTTTTAGTCAACAAGAATGAACAACCCAAGTAAGTAAGTAAAATTATATTTTCCCCGCCTGAACCGTCAATTTCTTCGCAGTTCGTTATCTGCTATATTTAACAATATATGCTTGATCCATATATATATATATATATATATATATATATATATATATATATATATATATATATATATATATATATATGAGACTGGAAACTACCTACACAATAGACTCTTCCAGGCCTATATTAAGTAGGCGACAAACACTCTAGAGAGAGACAGAGATTGACACAGAGAGACAGTGAGAGTCTATTACGACTACCAGTGTTGGACACTAACATATAGTTAGCTCCGCTTACACTATCTCTGTAACCTGTTGTTAATATATCTTTCGTACATCTGATCCGTGTTCCGTGTTTTCCTTCTGTGGTCCCGACTTTGGCCCCACATCAGTGGCGACGAGGATTCGAGAAACGCACTCACGGCGAAACATCAATACTTAATTCTAAAACTGTGTGGACGAAGAATTCGAGAAACGCATTCACGTCGAAAACCGCAATACTTTGCCAGTCCCACATCATGGCGACAGAAAGATTCGAGAATTTCGTTCTCACCATATCAATAGCGACAGTACTCGAAAAAAACACAAACTCCACGCGTTCCCAGTAGTGTTGAACGAGAAATTAAGCTGGTATTACTACATTAGTGATTTAAACGCATTACCCAGCGTCTACATCTAAAAAAAAATATATTCCAATACCAAACAGCATTGACGAAATAGCGATTCGACATCTACGGAATATTAAAGTCTGTCCAAATGACAATTCGAGAACGATTTCTTCACACCCACACCCACAGGAAAAAAAAACAGCTGTTCGTAAAAAAAACCGACAATACAAGAGCAAGTACTACCATTGTACTCAAGTTTTCGAAAAAAAAACTATCTAAATTTTTTTATGTAACTGAGTTGAACTCGTGGATAAAATTATTCTCCCCTCAAATTCACTGAAGTGAGTTTTCTCTTTTTGTAACTATAAAAAAAATACATAAGTGAGGTGAAAATTTATTCAATTACGTTAAAATTAACGGAACCACGGGAATTGCAAAAAAGCTAAACACATATAATTGGTTTAGTTTAACTAATTGCCTGTCCATAATTTTCTTTTTTGTAAAAGAAAAAAAAAATGGAATAAAAATCAAATTTTTTTGTGTACCTCCTCTTACTACACGCGTTTCAAAGCAACAAAAAAGCGCTGTCATTTTTAAATATGGAAGATTTTCAAAAAGCAGTTGACCAAATTTTAAAACTAAATTTGGATCAGCAACAAAAATCAGAAGAATGACAACAACAACTATTTTTGGAATTACATAAACAACAAATGGAATTCCAACGAATTACGCTTCAGAATGCTGAACTACAACAGAAACAACTTAAAGAATTAGTCGTAAATGCATTAAAAGGCTCAAACTCTGAAAAAGATACAATATTCTCCCAGAGTATAATCTACAATTCAATGGAAACCTTTGAATACGTACGATAGGAAGACAAAACATTCCAGGCGTTTTATAGGCGCTACGAAGATATTTTCAACGTAGACTGGTAACAATGGAAAAAGAAGGTACGTCTACTATTGAGAAAACTGGGAACTACAGAACATAGTAGGTTCGTAGACTTCATACTAACCAAGAAAACCACTGACTTGGATTTTTCAGAGACTATTAAGCTCCTATCGGAACTATTCGGGCCTAACACAACCTTGTCCCACAAACGTTGGAAATGTCTGAACACAGTCAAAAACAACCAGCAAGATTTTCTAACGTTTGAAGCATCGGTAAACAAGCTCTGTAATGATTTTAAACTAGCTGAACTGACTGCCGATTTAAGTGCTTAATTTTCGCACAAGGTCTAGTATCAGCAGAAGACGCCGAAGTCAGACGACGGATACTGACAAAGCTTGAGAATGAACAAGGATTGACTCTCCAAAAACTGGCAGAGGACTGTCAAAGAGTAATATCTGTAAAGTGTGAGAAACACTATCGAGGAATCAGGTGGGGCTCAGATTAATAAAATCAGAAGTCTACCTCCTATTCCCCTCAAAAAGACAAAAGGCAAATGTGACGTCGTCCCCCGGTCGCAGCGCCAACTGTGACGTTCTATCCTGATCTACCACGGCGCCAGTTGTGAAGTGGCCGTTCCAGGGTCCTATCCCGGTCACGACACCAGATGTGACGTCCCTAAACAGCACCAATTGTGACGTCTTCGCCGCGGCGCCAGCTGTTTGCTCCTCGCTGCTCCGTCCGGGTGTCGCTGCTCCAAACGTGACGTTCTAACCCTTTGGTGATTCGGGTAGGGATCTGGTTAGATTTGATATCAGCCTCGCCGTTCCCAACCTGCTTCCAACGCCTGGTTACCAAGGTAACTGCACTGATCTCCAGTCTGCCTACCCACGTTGAGAATTGATCTTAGACAGACGAGATCAAACAGTGGTTGGGGTTGTAATGCAACGGGGGTGATAACACAAAAATATGCATAAAAGAAAAGAAAATGAAAACTCAAAAAGTTCAAAGTATCAAAGAAAAAGGTAACAAACTTTTTATGTCTAGTTGTTCGATACATAGGACTGCATCAACCTCCCGACCCGTTCTGTGGATTGTGGCACGTCGCTTTCGCTAGGCAAGTTTTAACGCTTCAAGTTGTCTGCTCTCTAAGAAATTTGTGTTTCGGTGTGTCTTTGGACGAAAGTCGAAAAACTTATTTCTGTGGTCTGGTTCTAAGTCGCTCTTCAAACTAATTGTTCTTGGTTGAAGAAGAGTCCAAAATTTTGCGTGAATCTTGGTAGCTATCTTGAGGCGGCTTCAACACTGGGCACTCATCTCTGCCGTCCGGGGTTGAATTAACTGTCTTCTGCCTGCCAGGGTCGAACGAACTGATTTCTGTCTGGTGGGGCTTCGTTTTTATTGACGCCGACCAAAACCGGGGTGGGTCTGTTGGCGTCGGGGGTTCCTCGATATTTCTAAATACATATTCACCTCTTTTATTTCTGGTTAGGGATTTTCCACTCTTTTCCATTTTTGGTAACTTTTTTCTCACTCCCACTTTCTCACTATACTTCTGAGGGATGTGAACTGCGCTCCCCACTTCTTCGTAGCGGCTTCTCGTACTTACACTCTGGATAGGGGCGTCGACAGTTTTCTTCGTGCGTCACGTGACCACTCTTGGCCAATGAGGTCTTGGTCGGGTATCCTTCCTCCTCCTTCGCGCGTCATGTGATCACCACTTGCCCAATGACGTCTTAGTCGGGCGTGAACAACCCGTGGCTTTGTTTTGGAAAAGAAATATACCTTGCTTAACTAAAAATAATTAATGATCTCTCCTCTTTCTTTTTCTTTCTTTCCTTCAAATCGCCGTTATCATGAACGGATAATGTGACAACTCTTTGTTCAACACGTGGCGTTTGTCAAGTAGTTTATCGCTAATGCATTAGACGGCTGGATTTTCCGACATGGTCTAAGAAAGGAATTTTCTCCAAGTTCTCAGCCAGTCTGGCGTATCCAAAGCAGAAATAAAAATATTTCATTTTCCATTGGTTCATGTGTCTGATAACAAAAGTTTATTATCGCAGGGCAAAAGTCTGTTTTGTCGAAAAAAAAAAACTTAACCAGTGAAACTACTTGTGTGGGATTTTAATTTTCCATACCCAGCCAAGGCTCTAAGCTACACCTATGTTTTTTCAATTATCAAAATCTAACGTTTTCAAGTGGACTTTCTTTGGTGACATCTCTTGATAACACAATTCCATTCGCGCGGACAGTGGAAATCGGTCAATGCTTGTTCGCAGGTAGCTTTTTAACCAATAGTTTAGATAACACCTCCCTATCCACTCAATCTCATTGTCATTATAATGAAACTCCTTTCGACATTTGACACTTATCCAAAATAACCCTTTTCTTTCTTATCTTTTCTTTCTTTCAAATCGCCTGGATGCATGGCGCCACAATCCACTTGAAAAAAGAAGGAATTATTCTTAAAACCTAAAATACATTTTGGCCTTAAATAATCCCCAAATGGTTGATAAACCGTAAAAAAGAAAATCATATATCTATAAATATATCTTTCAAATCGCCTGGATGCATGGTGCCACATAAATCTCATGTCCTAAATTCCGCAGTAACCAAAACCCAAATAGATTAAAGAAACCGCCCGGACCATGTTACCATTGTGGTAAATGGCATTGGATGAAATTCTGTCCTGTTAAGAACAAAAAATATTGCAAATATTGCAATAAAAGTGGGCATACATTAACTTCGTGCTGGTACCCCAACAGAACGCAAAAACCCCCAAATAAAATTAGGCAAGCTGAATCTGACGATATTGCCGATAGGAATTAAAGAAAATATGTTACTGTGGATATTTTCAATGAGTCCATTTAATTCCAGCTTGACTCGGGTTTCGATCTTTCAACCATTAACTGGCGTACTTGGCGAAATTTAAACAAGCCGACCTTATTAAAAACGGATAAAACAGCAAATTCTCTAACTGGCGAAAAGATTAACATTTTAGGCGAGGTAATACTTACAGTAACACTAAATGGAGTTACCAAAAAGCTCAAAGCCTATGTATTGAAAACTTCAGATAACTTATTTTGAACAGGTTGGATAGAAAAATTCAATCTTTGGGATTGCCTAATGAGTACATTTTGTCGCAAGATACAAAGTACAACGTCCAATTTGGTAAATCAAAAAAGGAACTCAAACAACAATTTCCCCAGTTTTTTTTTTTTTCTGGCGGCCTTGGGAAATGTATTAAAATGAAAGCTAAGTTCAAGGTAAGGACGGTGCACAATTGGTATTCAAAAAGAACCGGAATGTCCCTTTCGCTGCTCTAGAGCAAATCAACAAAGAGTTAGATAGACTCGAACAAGTAGGTATTCTGCCAAAAGCAGATTGCAGCGAGTGGGCAGCACTTACGGTCTACGTAAAAAAAGAAGTCCAATCAAATAGGAGCCAACGTGATCAGAAACATGCCGGTCCCGGATAACGTTTAAGCGTTACAAAGCTTCCGCGGCCTAGCTAACTTTTACCAAGAGTTCATTAAGAATATGCAAAATTTAAGAGGGCCTCTCAACCAAATTTTAATAAAGGACACATCATGGTCATGGACCCCGGAATGCCAAGACGCATTCGAGAAGATGAATAAAACTCTTACTTCAGACTCTCCCTCAACCATTACGACCCTAGTCTCGACATCATAGTCGCAAGTGACGCAAGCTCGTAGAGCATTGGTTCTTGCATTTTACATAAACTGCCAGATGGTTCGCGAAAAGCTGTGGCTCACGCATCAAGATCTCTAGTTCGATCTCGACATGCCCCAATTCTCTCCTGAAGTGCGACGCTCAGAAAGGAAAGGGAAATTTATTCAACCGCTCGACGTAAATCCCAAGAGGAAAAAATATTAAGTTTTATTTTTTTCTCTCCTTTTCAAAAAAGAAAGCTCTTTGGAAGGTGGGTATTGTGAGACCGGAAACTACCTACACAATAGACTCTGCCAGGCCTATATTAAGTAGGCGACATAACACTCTAGAGAGAGACAGAGAGTGACACGGAGAGACAGTGAGAGTCTAGTACGACTACCAGCGTTGGACACTAACATATAGTAAGCGCCACTTACACTATCTCTGTAACCTGTTGTTAATATGTCTTTCTTACATCTGATCCGCGTTCCGTTATTTCCTTCTGTGTTCCCAACTTTGGCCCCACATCAATATATATATATATATATATATATATATATATATATATATATATATATACGCTCTATCTCTGATATTGAGCATTTTATCCCAGACATATATACAGTAGAGCACTTTCGCTACATTTACAACACATTATGGACATTGAAAATTTTAGCGTCGACTTCACCCTTAAAAAATATCCATCCCATCTCCATCCGCAGATATGCTAAAATTATTTGAAAAAACAGAAAGCTTCATAAAAAGAATAAGCCAGAATAGATTACCCACAATGCAACACTGACCCATATATATATAGATACTCGAGGAAAAATCCAACATTCGCGTCCTGAGGATTTCGGCTAGCATGAAACAGCCTGTCGCACCTGAGTTTTTAATTCAATGTCTAATTTTATATTTATATTTACATACGCTGTATCTCTTATATTGAGCTTTTTTTATTCCATAAATATAGTAACCTTTATTTCTTCATATATATATATATATATATATATATATATATATATATGTGTGTGTGTGTGTGTGTGTGTGTGTGTGTGTGTGTGTGTGTGTGTGTGTGTGTGTGTGAAAACTCTTTTTCCTTATTTCTCGATAGTAAGTTTTATAAGTTAGTTGAGGTCAAAATGGCAGTCGATATGCAAAACGACATCCAGTCCGTTGTTAATTTGGGTAAAAAATGATTTGTTATTTACAACGCCACCAAAACTAAACTTCTGTGCATTAGTGGCTTTACTAGATTGCATGGAGTGAAATCGATTAAAGAAACATATAAATATATGATATATTCATGAGAGATAGTTGTTCATATACAATTGTAATTCTTTTAAAGTAATATCCTTATTAGGCTATGAATGCCTCTCCAGAACATTCTATTTTCTGTTGCATTAAGGGACTTTTATATTCAGTCGGATAAGTTTTTTGTTTCTGTTGTGCCAACCATTCTTAAGAAATAATTGAGAATTTTACAAGCTATTTTCCCGAATATATTTGTCATGCATTTACTAGCTTTATACACTCATCCTAACTCTTGTTCTAACATACATAGCACGCAGGACATGCAATGGCACTCTACAGAAGTGTTCCTCACTTAGCAAAATATAATGAAATAAAACCATTAATTTAAAAAAAGTGGAGACACAGAAATATGACCTTACGTTATTTCAATGTTTCTACTTGCACTATTTGGGTAGCTTATTCATTATAAAACCTGAGCCTTGTGTTTTTTTTCAAAACTTCTTCAATGTTTGGTAACATGTTTGATAAGCACTTGTTACTATTCATTTGAGCGTAGTCTTTCTCGCTTCTTATTTAAAATGTTATTTAAGGTTGAGATGCGCGTTTCACAAAAAGTAAAAAAAGTACAAAATTGCAATACAACTGATAGAGCCTTTTATCTTATGTGGTATGTTCTTTTCGTATTAAAATCTATTATGTATCAATGGGTGCCGCCGAAGGTTTTATTTTGACCTGTCGATCATTACAAATGATGGCCAATTCTTTCTCCCCAGATAACCGAACTCTAATATTAAAAGGCACTTAGAGAAAAGAATTATTTGAATAATATTTATTCATTTATTCAAATTACTAACGCAGTGTATCATTACTACTTACACACACACACACACACACACACAGAGAGACTCACACACACACACACACACACACACACACACATATATATATATATATATATATATATATATATATATATATATATATGTGTGTGTGTGTGTGTGTGTGTTGACAATATATCGCGGCATATTTAATAGGATCATGCGATATAATAGTATGACGCGGCAAGAAGGTTAAGGGTCACTGCTCTAGTATGAGTTTCTCTCGGGCCTTGTATTGACTGAACTTTAAAATTTAAAATTAACTCTGTGTGGTTAATTACCCAACACGTACTTCCTATATATTTTTTTATATTTTATCTATAAAAGTTTTTCATACAGAAATTTCTATGGCCAGTTCTCAAAATCACTTCAACTCACTTGAAAATACTCTTATATGATATGATTCCCTCTCTTCTAGCCCTCCCTCTATTTTTAAGCACAGTCTAGATCCTTGGCTGCCAACCACTTTAGGAGAAGGACAACCCTGAGTTCATAGCTTGGTGTGGTCCGTTTGGCGACCTTGTCTTACACTATTTAAAACAGGTCTCTGTACTTGGCTCTTCCAAAAACGATGGTTTGTTCTGCACAATCTTTCACCACAATAATCAAGTCGTCTATTAAATTAACGAAATAAATTTGAAAATATCTTACTTATTTACATGGAAATAACTGCAGATACAGGAGAATCTATTGCATAGAGCTCATTTGAAGATACAAAAATTGTTCATCACAAATCAATAACCACGGCTTGGGTAATTTCCTGGGGCAAATTCAAAACAGGACAAACTGCAAAAGCAGACTTATAATTATAAAAGATATAAAAAAGGGAAAAAATACATTAAATAGACTGCGTTTTCCACCGCAGAGTACGTCGACATGTTGTCCTGGTTAACAAGCTTGTCTCGCTAGTTCAATTACAATTGAGTACTGAGTTCAATATTGACTGTGTGCACCATTATTTTTGTGTTATACCACTTCTGAGATACACTTTATAAATCGCTAAATGAAAAATATGAGGGTAACATTCATCAGCTGAAACAAAGAGATCGCCCAGAAGATTTGCAGGAGTTTCCGAAATCGTCTTCAGTGAGTGGCTAAAGCCAATGGTGATTTTATTGAAGGAATTTACTCTCCCATATTTCAAGATATATTTGTGTAATTTTGGTAAATATGTGAGATGCCAGTGGTATTTTCATTTTCGCGGATCTATAAGAAAATGAATTCCTGTTCATATACATATATATATATATATATATATATATATATATATATATATATATATATATGTGTATATATATATATATATATATATATATATATATATATATATATATATATATATATATATATGAGTGTGTGTGTCTGTGTGTGGGTATGTTTCTTTATAATGGACGTCTTTCATGTGTAATTTTATTAATACATGAAAAGCAATACTGTGTTCTCTTTAATATTTATTACACGTGTGAAATCGGGCGCATGTTCTCCAAATTGGTTTTGTTTTTTTTGTTTTTTTTTTCATTCTCTCTCTTTTTTCAATAACGATTCTTTCAGTTCGAATAGGAAACCAAGCACCATTAAAACTGTTTCTTTACAATGACATTGCCGGATGCACATATTCTAACACGCTTCACTAGCTAAGGGAAAGATCACTTTAGAGGTTTCGTTATTCTCTGCATGTATTTGTTCCGGTTGCGTTCAAAGGTTGAGAGATGACATTGTTGAAAAGGCGGCAAAAGTGTGTAAATCGAGAGGCATATGAATGAAAAAAAAAAATAAATGAAAAACAGACAACGGTGGGAGATGGAGACAAAAGAGAAAGGTAATGGATTTTGTGATCGCGAAATGAGGCCCGTAGCGTAAGAGATGAAAAACCGAAATGCAAGATAAAGAAAAAAAAAAAATTCAGTGTATAGTGAGTTGCCTGTTATAAATGAAGCGTTTAAGATTGAAAGGCTTTCGGGCGAAATCGAAAAACACAAGGATGAAGAATGTAACGGGACGATTGTGAAGAGACGTGGGTAGAGACACAAAAGGATTAGGAAAGGTCGAAGAGGATATACATGAAAAATATTGGAATAACAATGCCAACATATATATATATATATATATATATATATATATATATATATATGGACATGTAAAAGAGAAAACATAAACATCTGATGAAAACCATATATTCACATATATGTATATAATTGAAAATAATTATATGGCAATTCTTTTATATTAAAAAAATAACCCTGGCCAGCGTCTGGGAGAATTGTATTTCAGTTGCATATACATATATATATATATGTGTGTGTGTGTGTGTGTGTGTTTGTGTGTGTGTGAGAGAGAGAGAGAGAGAGAGCGCTTACGTGTGTATGTATGTGCGCGCGGATTAAAGAAAAAGTTTTTCTAAGAAATTATAACCATAAAAGTATAGGATACATAATACACGCACACACACAGACAAACATACACGCACACTCACACACAGAGGCAAACACACACACACACACACACACACACACACACACACACATTTCTGTCCTGTACTTTTATGGTTATAATTTCTTAGAGAAACATTTTCTTTAATTCGCGCGCATATACGCACACACACACACATACATACACGCAAGCTCTCTCTCACACACACACACACACACACACACACACACATATATATATATATATATATATATATATATATATATATATATATATATATATATATGCGCCTAGGAATTTTATTTTATTTTTCTAGAGTTCGTATGTGTTTTCTTTGCTAGACAAAATGCGTATAATAATTTTTAATTTTTCTGCATATCCGTGCGCTTTCGGTTATTCTTTGCCATTATCAAAAGCGATTTTGAGTTTGTATTAATAAACGAATGTATGTTTTTTTTTTATGTAGTTGTCTAGAATTATAGGAATGTTTTATTTTCCAAACACATTGTGGCTGTGTTCTTAGTTGATGTTTTTGAATGATGACCAACACTTAATAACATCAACTATGAACAAAGCCACAATATGTTGAACGTGACGGCTAAAAGAATAGTCGAAACCGAAGATGAAGAAAGATGAATCAAACAACATTAGTGGAAAATCCCTTGAAAACAACAAAGTTGAAATCACTGAAGCGAAGAAAACACACCATTCAAATAATAAGGAAAGTAACTGGCACGCAAATGTCAGAAAGAGACCGGCATTTGAAAATTCATAGGACCACGTGAAATATACTGTTCAAAAATATAACGCTAAATTAAAATATATTGATAACAGACTGACAACTAGAAAACATCATATAAGTAAGTAATGTTTTATATAAAAAGAGCTTTAGCAGTTACTGAAAAATTTAATGTCAAAGCAAATTAAAGATTAAACAGCAGATATAAAGAGTCCATATGGAAGGAAAAAATAAAGCGAGAAATTGAAGAAATTAGATGTGAGTTATCGAAACAAGATCAGATTTCAAGAACGGAAAGGGCAAAAAGATCAAACTGAAATCTAATATCAAAGCAGTAAATGAAATTCCACCAATCAAGGAAATACTTAAACAGAAATAGCAATTTTAGGCACAGAGAAGAAAACTATATATAAAGTTTTAAATATTCTATCGGCAAGATAAGGTATCCTAACCAGACCTCAAAAAGTTTTACAGGGAAATTCTTAAAACATTTATAGCTGTCAAAAAGCAACCATCAGTTGAAGAAGTGAAAAACATTTGAGAAACTATTTGAAGTAAAGCAAATGAATATAATCCCAAAAGCAGAATTGATCAAACGAGAACAAGAAGTAATAAAGGATAAAACTGTAAAATAATTGAAAAATATAACAAACAAAAGTGTTGCTCATACTCTAACTAAATCCCCAAAATGGTAATCTCTAGGAAATGACAAGATACCCAAATGTTGGTTCTATCATTTATCCATAATAAACTTGTGAAAATCTTATCAATCTTAATTTATAACCCAAATCAAATTCCAAAACGTTTACTGAAGTTATTACATCCATATTAACATGAACGGTGGAAACAGATTATCCAAACAATTATAGGCCACTATCATATCATTTCAATATATATTAACTAGGAATTTGAAGGTTAACGGAATGTATACTCAAAAAACGAGGGGGTCTATATATATATATATATATATATATATATATATATATATATATATATATATTGGCAAATATGGCGTTTTTCAGCCTTTTAGGTCTTCATCGAAGGAGCTTGAAGCGACTACACATGCTTATGAACGAGAGATGCTGGGTATAATAAATTATGTTTCTTTTAAATGATATGTTTAGCGTATACCATCTAGCTAAATTCATTTAGTTTATCTTCGTTTGTTTCTTTATTTTTTCATTATATTTGTCTTTAAAAATCCCACATTGTGATAACAGAAAATCCGCCAAGAATAGTGAAAACGTTGTATGAACTTAGACGCAACTGAGGGCGAACTGGTGAATGAAGCATTTTCTAAACATTTTCGTCTGAGTGAATTATTTTCGCTTTTAATTAGAGTTGGATTTTTTTTAAAATCAAAATTGTAGTAACTCTCTGTCCGGGGTAGAGAGGGAAACTAATGCTTTTAGTGTTTTGTTTTTGTTTTATATCCAGTTTTTATTCATATAATCTTTTATTTAAACTCAGCAAACATATTCTTTCTGGCAATTATTGCAGCTGATAAAGTAAATTCCTCTTCAATTTTGGTTTGTTGCTTGTGTGTTGTATTGGTTAATTATTTAATTTTTTTTAATTGTATTTGTGACAAATTTTATATTGAATTTAGATGAATTATTTTCATTTGTAGTTGTGATAGGAGGAGACGGAAGAACAATATTTTGTATCATTATTATTATTATTATTATTCGCTGGGTGTATCACGTTTTTCTAATTTGGAAGTATTTTATTAGCCAATTGTTTCGCAGTGAATATATAATAGTTAGCTTATTAGAGGAACTTGAAATGGAAAAGCGATTCTATCATAATGCAGATCACGCTTCACACACAGACAAACATTTATCTCTCTCTTTCTCTCTCTCTCTCTCTCTCTCTCTCTCTATATATATATATATATATATATATATATATATATATATATATATATATATATATGAGACTTGCTTGCAGTTACCTTGATAATGCGGTATTATATCCATGTGCTAAACTCTCTTTGTCATATGTGGCATTATGTTAAAGAGAAAGGAATCAAACTTCTTCGGCATCTTTCTATTATGCACCATATCTCTTTTGACTGTTATGTTCAAAAATGTAACGTTATATATTTTACAAGCCTCGTTTATCAAATTTTATATAAGAAAAGAGAAATATAAAATTGTATAAAAATATTTATAGGGAAAATAAAGACAAATTATTCAGTGGACTATGATTTTTATTAAATTTTCTTTTGAAGGGATTATTTTACTATAAAATTACCACGATGAAAATTTGATGTGTAAAACTTTGTATATGCGAAGCGCAAAATGCAATTAATGAGATAGCACACGAAAGATGCATGGCGTTTTTAATAAATAGATGAGATACCCGTGAATATGAGCAGGGAAAGAAGAATTGTCTACCTCTGTAGATTAAATAAGACGGTTCAGTTTAGAATTCTCTGTTGGTTTCCCTGATTGACATCCGCCTGATGAAGACCAGAGGACATATCGGTAGAAACGTTGTGATAAAAGAACAAACTGAAAATAAACAGTGTAAATAATGATAACTACTATCCCAGACATATATATATATATATATATATATATATATATATATATATATATATATATATATATATATATATATATATATATATATATATATATAACTCCTGTATAACTCATGCAAGCCAGTAAGGCTATTAATGAATAAGGGGTTACAGGCTGTATGGAGAATTCGAATCAAAATAAATCATAATGTGCAGGTAGCGAAAAGAAATGTGGGAAAGAGAAAAGAATAAGCAAGAGGACAGTAGATAACGATTTACATTGCATTTAAATTTTCGAAGATTAAAGTTGGTTTGAAAGTACGGTGCCAGAAGGAAGAAAATAATAGAAATAAAAAGTTAGAATAGAAATTACGGCTACGTCTAGCAAGCTGAAATAGAAATTGTTCAGATCTCGGGGCCATTTTAATACAGCAATTAAATTTTTTTTTAAAAAATGTCCTCATAATAATTATCGTCCTATAGCATATTATATATGATGTTTGTATACTGTTCTGTTTCCAGAATAAAACTGCACCTTCTTTGTCTACTTATGTAGAAGTCAGAGAATATCAACCTCCCCAAGTGATGAAAAAATCATCAACTTAATACACTCATACGGAGACTGTCTTACTTTTAAGGAACATGCCTACCTCACACACATTACATATAAAAAAAAGAATTTTTATGGACTACCTAAAATACACAAAAGTAAACCCATTACTGAAACATGCAATACTTCAAAAACTGATTGCGTGAATATAACCGCACCAACAGACCTAAAACTAAGTAGGCCCAAATTGCGAGACACAACTATTCAGCAATTTTCTAGACATCCTATTGAAACCTCTTATCAAACATGTTCGGTGCTTCATTCGAGATGATATAGATTTTCTGAATCATCTTCCCAACTCGATAAACCAAAATACATACATGGTCTCAATGGATGTTGTGAGCTTATATATCAATATCCCACATGACTACGGCATAGTGGCCATAAAATACTGACTAGAAATATTTCCATATCAGCTACCAATTCATATCAAAGGAAATTACATCATAGAAAACCGAGAATTCATCTTAAAAATCAAGTATTTCATGTTCAACGAAACACCCTACTGACAAAAATCAGGAAGAGCGATGAGGGCAAAAGATGCACCAATATATGCCAACCTAGTCATGGGATATCATGAACTAAAAATTTATGACAGAACCTTGGAAATCTATGGGTATGGCTTCAGTTGCAACAAAAATGAAATCTGGAAAATATATCATGATGACTGTTTCATTTCGTTGAATGAAAGTCTGGATAAACTAAAGACATTCGAAAGTTGCATTAATAATATAAATCCTAGCATTCAATTCATTATGGAGGACACCAACAAAAAAACTTTCCTTTTTAAACATATTAATAAAAAAAATAAACACAAAACTAGAAACTGATATATACTTTAAACCAAGTGATATCTCCTTTTTATATCCTCACCCGAAACACACTCGTACCGACATCCCACTCAACCTACCCAAGCGGACATGTACAGTAGTCTCACACACAACCACAAGTGTCCACAGACTAGAAGAGATGAAAGAAATACTCATCAAGAGAACATACCCAAAGTTTGGAACCGATCGTATTGAAAAAGCAAACAAATTAACATTCACACACTACGAGAAAAAAGGAAAAAAAAGTTCATCCCTTATATCTCAGCTATCAACCCAAAGAACACATAAATCTAAACGCACATATACAAGTAAATCTACCAATCCTACTAAAGTTTAAAAAAATAAAAAGTCTATTACAAAAATATGTAATCATATAGAGCAAACGGCAATCTAAATCACTAAAAACGATACTGATCAGTGCAAAACTGCAGAACACAATTAAAGACCCTCAGGTGATTAAATACAACCGACTCTTGTTACGGTTTTTTGTGTATATTATATATATAACTAGTGAGCAAGTCAAAATGACTTATTTCTCTTTATAGTCTACCAATAGTGTATAAAGGCGGCCATCTTTATTATCCTACCGGAATGACCAGAGACAACATGTCAGCCGAACATGACAGACGGAAGAACTACGCTCTGCTACTTTGCTGCGATATCCACTGCGAACCTGCACTACGCTTTCCTACTGTCTCCGAAATATTCACTGCCAACCTCTGGATTCTATACTCGAAGACGACCGTCATGAAAATGTTTAATGACTCTTTGAGGGGTATGCAACTATTTATTAGCGGGCCATGAATTTCAGTTCAAAGACGAATCAAAATTCAAAATGATTTCTAGCGATACAGAGAATTTAATATACATAATTACATGCAAAGTTTGCCACAAGCATTACATTGGCCAAATAGGCCAATCACTCCGATAAAGAATGATAGTTCATCGTCAACAAATTAGGAAACCCCACACCAGTAAATTACCCCTTAGCCAACATACAGATGAATATGGAGGACAAAATCTGCCAAAGTTTTGTGTCTTCCTATTCTACCAGTGCGACTACAGAACTACTGAACAAAGTCGTTTTAATAAGGAAATATTTTTCACCAACAAATTCAAACCATACTTAATTTTTTGAATTATAAGATTCTACCAAATTTCCCTTAGCATAAACGAGAAATATCAGCAGTTACGTCCCTTGATTTCCATTTTTTTCATAGGTACAAAATATAAGCATCGGCATGTGGAGACAGCTAAAACCTTTTTGAAAAGCTAAACGAAACCAATTAAAGTAAAAAGAAGTTTTTTTAAAAAGGACGAATAACAAATTATTTTTCGAAATTGTAATAAGAAAGATTTAATTCTTGTCTGTGAAAATAAATATATTTAAAATAAATATCACTATATTAAATATTAGGTGCCTTTTCTCCAGTCCTCATTTTAGTATGTACAATGAGTTTTTATACAAAATTTTATAACAATTTTTACACACACACACACACACACAAATATATATATATATATATATATATATATATATATAGGCGAATGTACATTGAACTAAGAACCCAACGGTGATAGACAGTTTCATGCTAAAAGCAAACATCATGCTGCATGTGTTGTGTTTTTCTCGACTATTTCAATATATGAATAAGTGATGCATTATGTGTTTATGTTGCATTGTGTGTAATCTATTCTAACATTTATTTTGGCGGGAGTACTTTGTTAATTTGACTATTTCCTTTATTTATTTAAGCAAACAAAACTTTATTACAAATAATGTAATATACCAGGCTATGGTAAAATTATCAAATAAAGTGAGAGAAGATATACATAGGAGTAACCGAAGCACCCTGGAAACAAATGAACTACGCACACAAAACATATTTTACAAACAGTAAATACTCGAACACCACAGTACTCCCCAAGTATTTATAGAAAATAAAAAAAAAACAAAAAAAACAATTAGCAAATCACAACAAAATTATCATGGAATATAAGGAAAAGATAAATAGACCACAACAATCAATCCAAAAAATTAAAACTCTACGTGAAGAAAAAAATAGCTATAATTAACTTCCCAAACCAATGAATAAATAAACGATAGGATTCATTTCAAAATGCAGGCCCGAAAACAAGCTTTTACTACGTTACATCAAAATGGAAAAGAATAACTAAAATAAAAACTGAATAAACAACTAAAATAAATAATTCTAAATAAATAAATAAAGTAAATATTATAGCAATTAACAATGCACTCCCGCCGAAATAACCGTTAGAATAGTCGACCCACAATAAATCACTGACCCGTATATATAAATAATGGGGAATAGAGAAGAAGACCAAGATTTTCCTTTCGCGCTTTCCAAGTAACCCTAGAAAATTAAGAAAATCGAGACAGATATATAAGTTTCAAGAGATGGAACACTTGGATATTTTTGCAGAATCTTCATATATGCGTCGAGCGTACAAGAAATGTGCTATCTGAGTGTTTTCAGGTGCGGAAATAATCAGTTTGACAATTTCCTCTTGGTTGACTATTCTGGTCACAGATGAAAACCGTAAAGGTAATAGTAAGTGGTGCCAAAAATTAGGTGTGTGTAACGTGGACATCTGTCAAAATTGCGGAGTTTTATCGGATTGATCATTGGTCGGTCTAAGCCAAATTGACAGTTTATTTTGTTTTCGATTAGAAACTACCGTGGTCATGTGTATAATTGTTTGGCTACCGTTCGCCCATTTTGGCTAGACAATCATATTTTATTCATCCCAATTGACGGTGACACTGATATTTGTATCTATAGACCCAACACTCACACACATATATATATATATATATATATATATATATATATATATATATATATATATTCATGAATTATTCACACAAAAACAAATGCAAAGGTTAATGATTTAATTGGCGAGAAATCCATCGTCGCAAACAATTCAAATAATATACGAAAACCTCCGAATCCGTTATGAATGAAATGATCCTTGTTTCTATAAATTTCTGCCGTATTAGTTCTTATTTTTACTACAAGCTTTCGTCTGTTCCTACAGACATCTTCAGGTATAGAATAGATGTTGTTCTTGTTTTTTTTCTCTTAGTAAAAGAGGACAACGAAAATATATATATTGTTGTATCCGAAAATGCTATTGAAAATGAGTTATTGTTTTTGGAGCGCGCAGTAGCAACGCTGAGTTTGATTTTAAATTTTTAAAGGTTGTGCGTTCATATACAAATATGGTGATGAACGAATTTTTTTTGTAAATTGATTGCACGTTTATCGTTTATATATATATATATATATATATATATATATATATATATATATATATAAAATGTGTATCTGTACACAACTGACTATATATATATATATATATATATATATATATATATATTTAAATTTGTATAGATACACATATGCATATATATATATATATATATATATATATATATATATATATATAAATATAAATATAAAATTTATATATATACACGCACACACAGGTACACACATACACACACGCATATATATATATATATATATATATATATATATATATATAGATAGATAGATAGATAGATAGATAGATAGATAGATAGATAGATGTCTGGGAAAATTAATTTGCATACAAAAATAAACATAATTTCATCTCATTATTTTTGTATATATGTCCGTCTGTTTAGGTATCATTATATATATTTATATGATACATATGTATGTTATATGGTCCACAGAACCTTTGTATTTTTTCCGTTAATACCTTCGCATAGGATAGGGAAACGGTTTTCTGAGTATTGTTATCCTCTTTAACCCTTCTGCCCAAATATGTTGCAGCTGCTCCGATGTACCGAGGGTAGCTTTTACGTTGTAGGGTACTGAACATTTCTTGATGTACAATCTACCCCCGTGGACGAAATAAAGGATTCTGGTACAAATTCAAATCACCAGAAGAAGATCTCAAAGATATAGACACATATAGATTTTGCTATTTAGGTTTCCGAGAATGTTCCTCAATTTCCTTTTGTTCCTCTTCGTGCAACCTCATGCCATCACATAATTTTACTGATTTCATGGCGTATTCTGCATTGTGTCTCTTTCCCACTGGGCATCATAATTGTTCGATTGCATTAGAATGTAATTCTTGCATTCATCAAAAAAATAGTTCTTCCTACTTTCCAACATGTTCTTTTGACCAGATCAATGTTCTATTCCGATAGTTATAGTGTTATGAGACCTTACCCATAATAACATAATGGACTATTCCATACGTAATAAATACTGCGCCTCAAGAGGAAGCAGAGAATTCAGTCTGAAGTCTGGAGTGAGGTCTGTCAAGACTCTGTCAGTCAGTCAGAGCGAGCGAATCAGGCAGTTGAGTCAGGGGCAGTCCGAAACAGAGTCGCGTACAGACAATTACTACTAAAACTAATTGTTCGTACTAACACTTCTACTTCTCTGTATATATTCCTGTTTGTAATATATCTATGTTATTCCATATCCGTGTTTGAGGTCTTCTTTATTGGTTCTACCTTGGAGTATCACCGTGGTACAAGGAACCGGACCATAACATATGGCAAATAATGTTTTTCGCTACTATACACCAGTTCAAAGTGTTCTTTTTTCTTAATACTGAGTTTACTTTTAAAATGCATTAATTCCTGGTTTGACTGTTAATTTTGGATTGCCTGTTTAAATTCTCACAATCTTTCCTTGATTTCCGTGGTCTTCTGGTTTTCTTTCTACTTAAAAAAAACTACCAGTATTACCAATCGTCTTTTGGGCTATTTGAATGTTTATCTGGTTATAACTCGTGGATTTATTTTCATCCGAAAGGTTAGCCATGTTTTTAGTATAAGAATAACAATGACTTATTAGGGTACATCATCCTCATGTTAAGAAGACAGGGAAATTCGCTCTTTCTAATTTACATATTATCATGTGGTTATCATCTCAGATCTTTAATTAGCACAATGGTTTTTGCCTGACATTTATTCAGCTTCTCACCTTGAGTTTTCTGTCACAAGGCACATACGAAAACGAAACATCTTATTTTCCAAACCTCGTAGGACACAAGTTCTACTGATAAATGTATGCTGCTAGACAAACATAATTTTATTTCAGATAAGTCTATACAATAAAATTCAATTAATCTTGCGTTTATACTTACATCTATAACTACATCTATCTATCTATCTATCTATCTATATCTATCTATCTATCTATCGATCTATCTATCTATCTATCTATATATATATATATATATATATATATATATATATATATATATATAAAAACAAAATAAAAAGTAAATAGTAAAGAAAAAACATTTTTACATATCATAATTTAGTTATATTCGCTGACGTTAGCATCGTGAAATTTAAATTGCATATTGCATAACGTTAGCGATGCTCACTTCACATTTTTAAAAAATAACTTTCTGATGAGCACGCACTTTTCTTTCGGAAAACAGATGAACGCAACGATTCTTGTATTAGAGAAACAACACGCTGATGATGACATTATGCTGATGTCGAAAGTAATCAGAATAAATGAATATGTATCAACATGGGAATTTTCTCTCTTCCTTTAATAAGAATACGAAAAAGCTTGTCCATGAATATGAGAGGATCCTATTAAAAATATGTAGACAAAATTTGTCTAAATTCATCTGGGTGTTGTCCACTTTTATAATATTTACATACGCTCTATCCATGATATTGAGTACTTAAGTAAATATAACAAATAAATATATCATAATTTAAACTATAATGTATGATTTAATACATATTCTGCTTTGTGAAGATAAGTCTTATTTTAGCGAAAAGAAAAACATTAGTTAACACAAAATTATGGTCTAACATATTTGGATGAATGACTGAAGCGATTACTGCATGGTTTGAGTTAAAGTACAATTTAGTGCACATAAAATCGTTCATATAAGTTAGATAAAATATATTACACTAATATATTTCTTGGGAGAATTTCTACTAAATATTTCTTATTATTGTTATCATAATTATTATTAAACAAATTTCATGTGATTATTAAATAATTTTTCGCAAATATTTTAAGTGTTTTTATATTAAGGCTATTTTTTACCGGACGGATTTTCATTTTTAATCTGTCATTAACTCAGCTTTTATTATTATAATCCATAATGTTTAAATAATTTCGATCAACTCCTTATATCAATAAGGGTCTTAACACTTATACTTAACATATTCCGTCTTTCAGCAAGAGACTACATCCACGCATATATAATTGGTAGGCTGTTGATGAAACATTATACACCCGAATAAGAAATATTGGTGATTTCTCCAGTGTAGATTTTAGCACTTGTTAGGTGACGATCAATACTACACATACGAAACACACAAAGAATAGCGTGACAGAGCAAGATCTCGAGAGGCTGCATTCACGTAAGTAATTTGTAGACTTAAAAACACGATTGCATCTACCTAGACTCTGCTTGTCTTCTCTTTGTATTCCTGAAATATTAGCAGCCCGCTGGATAACGAATGTCATTCTTACCCTCAATAAATAAGAAAATAAAGCAAGGAAATGGCGTGGCTGTATGGTGGTACTTCTGATGCAACAATACTGAAAATGAAGACCAAAGAGAGCAAACCGTAGTAATTATAAAAAGAGAAAGATTTTCAGAGATCATTTATATATATATATATATATATATATATATATATATATATATAAATATTTCCTTTATTTTCAACTTTATAGAAGTTTATCACCCAAACCCCTATCTTTTTTCAATGAACAGAAATGCAATCTAAGCAAATTTTATTTCAAGCGGATAACTACCAGACGATCCTCCTTGACATTGAGATTTTAAAATTTTCGCCCGAAAACTTATTTTTCTCTCAAATTAAATAAAAAACATGTTGAGACGTATTCTTGGTATTAGTAGGATAATGACAATAAATATATTGGCGAAAGCAATCACGCAAATTTTGGGGCCAGAGTACAGGTAGACGGAACACACCTATTTTTTTTCGCCGTTTTTAAGTTATTTTATTTGTAGTAACTTTCAAATACTTCACCTATTGTGTTTGTGGTCCTAAAATATTTGTAAAGCCTTCATTATAATATCTCCCAAATTTGTAATGTTATATGATTTGTATATATATTTTTTAACCAAATTTAATATCTTTTATGTCTCATTCTTCTTTTTTCTTTAAGAACTATCTGTACATGTTCGAAGTGGCTTCTGTTACCTGTTCTTCCTACACCTGCAAAATCGAATCAACTTATTCACGTAGTTCATCACATAACTTAAGAATAACATTCTCATATCACTTTTGTTGGCTACATTTCCAATCAAATCGGCCCTCGAATCGGTGAGTTTTAAGCGTTTTTTTTTTTTTTACAATGTAAGAGTTGTAAATCTTACTGCGAAGGTAAGTACATCATTAGTGATTCATGAAGTTTCCATTTTTTGGCAAAAAGCAGGAATTCCTATCAGAAGAACTGATCACAGCATTGATAAGCTACACAAACTCTGTGATGAATGGAATGGTTTACAGAACAAATTGGCTAGATCTACAGGCAGGACAAAGAAAAAAATAGAACTTATTTTTTTGTGAAAAGAGATGGACAATCTCTTTGATATAGATTATTCAGATACTTTAGGACAGATGGAAATTGAAGAGAATAAATATTTCTTATTGCTTCAGCGCTAAAAATGACAACCGGCCCCCACGGTTGGTGTAGATCAAAACTAAAGCACAAGGAAGAAAGATCAATGAAGCGTACTGCAATTGAAACTGCCAAGAGAAAAGTAAAAGTACTTATGAAGAAATGAAAAAAAAGTTACACATCTGTTTGTTGCATCAGAAACTGATGATTCACTATTAGGCAGCCAAAGCTGTGATGGTGGTGACGAGAGAGAAAATTCCTATCATCGTTATGAAAATATCAGCAATAGCAACAACAGTAGCATCAACAATTCCAGCAACTCGAGATACATTGCAACATTTTATTCCCCGTCTCACTGAAGATTTCGATAGGATCAAAATCCCTGGAAGAAATGGGGTTTACATATTAATGGCTGCTGAAGAAGCTTTCAGGTGTGATGCTGAAAACCTGGTAATAAATTTCACGATTTTTTAACGATTTAGAAAGAAATTTAGAGAAGACTGACACTGACAAATACAACACAAATTCAGCCTAAACAGCTCTCAAGAGTTAGTGCTGCACTGGGATGAAAAACAGCTCCCAGATCCCACAGGCGTTAAAAAAATTTGATAGGCTGGCAGTAATAGTATTTTTTCAAGGTAAGGAGCAACTGTAGGGTGGTCATGAAACCCCAACATGGTCAGGAGAACTGCAAGCCATAGTTGTTTATCAGACAATGGAGACATTGGGTATAACCGATAATAATTCAGGCACTTTAATATGATATGACAGCAAGTAACTGTTGAGTAAATAGTACCTGTACAAATCTAGAAAAAGTGTTTCAATTGTGGTCTATTTTACTTCCATTGCCGTCATCACATTTTTATTACTTTGGAAGAGCTGTTTCGACTCGCTGATAGGTGTAACTTCTGGTCAAAACATGTCTTTTTTTAAAAGGTTTAGAGAAACTTGAACATAACTCAAGAGACGTTTTAAGAATTAATAACATTGAAATGCTAAATGATTTCTCCTCTATCTTTCTTGGATTTCTTAATACCACTTTCCGAAGCAAAAACAACATCGAAGTGATTAACGAGAATTTTTGGAGTTAATGATGGTATTCCTTGGCGGCATTCCGCAAAACGGATATTCTTTTGTGCACCAAGAGCTTGAACTCGTAAATGAATGAAAAGGCAATTTTTGCATTCATGATATACCTGTTTCAAGATGATCTTCCTTTATCTCATGGGGACAAGAACTCTTTTTTAATATATATTTTTGTTGCTCGGGTGTACGTTTGGGCGTGGTTTCTGTCATCAGTAGGAAGCATCATGATTTCTTGTGCATGCATCTACTGATTAATTATCAGAATATTGATCCAGAAATCAGTAAGGCAGCTGCGAAAAAAAAAAAAAATTCCAATCGTCTCTGGTACTTAGTTCCCGAGACTGTGTCTCTATCCATATTTTATGACAATTTTCCAACAGAAGTTAAAACAAATATGGCTGAAGTTATGCTAGATGCAGACAAAAGGGAAGAAGAGAAAGAAAAATTCAACTGTACCGAAATGATTTTTCTTCTTTTACAAACTTTGTTTTTATCTCCTGGTACAAAAAAGTTTTTCACGAACTTTTTATCAGCACCAATTTCCTCGACAAAGACTCTGCAATATGGAGGGATGATACTGGTTACAAAAGCGAACTTGAAAACTTGAGAAGACAGTTGTTGTGAATGACGTTGCAGGTGTGAAACTCATTTAGGATGACAATAGCATTCTCAAAAAAGATGAAACTGGGAAACAATTTCTTTACAAAAAATTAACGGAATCTGTGAAACATACCAAACTACCAACAAATCCTCTGTTATACAAAAATAATCTTCAATGTTCAGTGTACAAATTTATGTTTTTGATTCTATAGGAATTATTGTTGTAACTAAAATGCGTTGCTCGTATAGAAGTTGTGTGTTTTATTTAAAAATAAAAACAAACTAATATTTCTTAAATCTTTCATGTCATTTTATTAGTTTCTCAAATTGGCAATTGGTAAATTTGATCCCGAGCGTTTTAAATATTTGCTGGATTTGCGTGGATATGTCTAAAGTAATTTATCTAAGAATAAAGAATAGAAAATGGTAGAGATAGGAAGCAGTAGGCTGCTTTTGAACGGAATTAATCATTGCCTATATTATGTTCCATCTTCAAGCCGTTTGAGTGTCGCCGAGTAGTTTTCCGATTCAGCCGAAATTTTGCATACACCATTTTGGTTGTTGAATGTCACCATATTAAAAGGTAGGAGTAGGAAATTTCAAATTTAGGAAAATTACCAGTTGATAAGGCGCATCTTAATATATATATATATATATATATATATATATATATATATATATATATATATATATATATATATGCCTCATTAAGGAAATTTATTCCTGATCAATCAAAATTGTAAATAATTATATAGGCCATACTACAACATGTTTGGCACGAAGACTCACTCTGCACCTTTCTGATCATAGCTCAATTAGATCTCTTTTCCATATTCATGGAGACCTACAGGACTCTTTTTGTAACATACTTGTGTACAACACAAATATAATAGCACTCATCTACATGGAAAAACAAAATATAATGGAAGGCTTATTAAAAAACATAAAATAAAACTACACTCAATAATATCAACTATGAACATGGACACAATATTTTGACTGTGTTTTAAAAAATAAATGAAATATCTATATAAATACATACATTCAATAAACTATTTCTTATTTAGCAGTTAAATTATTTCATCCTTAAAAATGGCTAAATGTATAGCCTAAAGCGCTCGGGAAAAAGAGCATTCGGACAGTTTTTATATAATTTATCATCCGAAAAGAAAAAAAGTAGAATGCATGAGAAATTGTATAAAAAACTAATTCAAAGCACCTTGTCTGCTGTATTCAATGAAATGTGCATGAAGGAAGTGTTGCTGCCAAAATACGCAAATTATATATATATATATATATATATATATATATATATATATATATATATATATATTCACCCAAGTAATGCAGACATGGTTACCGGGAGTGTACATGAAAGAAAAGTCTGTGTATCGGGTGAATTGGAAAAAGAGCAAAACATGAACGGGATTCAAGACAGAAGATCGCGAATGACGTTGCATTTAAATTTTTGATTATTGCAGAGTTATAAGCGAAGTAAGTAAATGTAGGGAGTTCCACATGCGGAAATTGCGAGAAAATAAACCAGTGGACTAGAAGTGGGGTTGTATTTTGTGGAAAAATTAAGTAATTGTTGTGAGAAGGAATAGATACAGCTTGCATACTTTCGTATTTCCGAACGTGTTTGGGCCTGTGTCCTGTTTGGGAAATTGTCACACCTAGCTATGAACCAGACAATGTTGAGTAGAGCAAATACTCAGTACTGAATTAATATATCCCTAATGTATCCTTGGGAGAAAGGAATGGCTCTGACGAAGAAAAAGTATTACCTAATTAGTGCGATAATTTGGAATCTTTTTTTTTTTTTTTGCTTGCACCGTACAAAATGCTGACGACACACCAGTGGCATAGGAACGAGCCACGTTGTAGGAAATAGAAGGAATTAGAGAACAAGAATCCGATAATGACATTTAAGACCAGAAGAGTAGAATCTAGAATGGTAAAGCGACAAAATCATAGTAATGGACGAGGTAATGTATTATTTGTTTCAGCCCGACGACCAACCTCTAGTCAAGTTATATATGTCTTCTCACATGAAAATGTGGGTTGGTGCAATATCATGATGACAATGGCCATATGGGCGGTACGAAAGCATCCTGCGCAATCCAACAAAAGTATTTCTCGCTCTGCTTAAAAAAGTGAACGAGATTGCAAATAAATATACGCCGCGCCAAACTAGAAAAAAAAAACTGAGAAAGCAGCAATCTCACATGCGATGATTTGCCTACTTTTCGCTTCGCTAAGCTTGCTTTAGATACTCCGGATCCTATCCAAAGACGCATTCGGTTAACCAATACATAATTACATTCCTAGATATGTACACTTGTTGGCCTGGGGCTTTTCTCATTCCTAATATTAAAGCAGAAACTGCGGTACATATTTTAATCGATGAACATTTTCCCTGTTTTGGGCAACCTCTTCAGCTTTTAACGAACAGCAGGGCCGGGGAATATCAGCATAAACATGAAAAAACGATGTGGGAGACTTAAATGTGTGTCAATCAACATTGCCCCCTAAGTATGGGTCAATTTTCCATTGTTCAAACTACTCGATATACTAATAGTTTATGCGTGAATTCTTCCTACGGGGTTTTAGTATTCTTTCTAGTTCAGCAGCAACATACTACACAAACACACACACACACACACACACACACACACACATATATATATATATATATATATATATATATATATATATATATATATATATATATATATATGAATAATAATTTAAATTCTGTCAACATCTTAAACTCCACCCACTGCAAATAACGTCGTACAACTCGAACATAGTTCTAACAACGAGCAGACTGGTACTCGTTCCTTGATTTTCATCGCGATGTCCCCTAGGATGTTGTCTCCCCGTTCAAGAATGTGATTCTGAGGTCTCCTTCTGGGTTAAAAGATGGAATCGATGCTTTCATCCATGCAAGGAAATGTAAGGTCAAATCGCGCTCCTCCCCTTGGTTCTTCACTGCTTGCTAAGCCGCCATTGCCCATAAGAACCACTTTTTCCTCCTATATCGTAGCGACATGTCCGACTGCAATAGACGTCTCTTTACCTCTGCCCCTAACGAGTGTAATCGTGTCCTCAACGAAGCTAAGTCAATATTTGCTGCTCGAATGAAGGAACGTATTGCATCTCGCAAATTCGTCTCTGCAAGAGCGTACTAAACAATAGCAAACACTCTATATCTCATTTGTTCAACCAGTTTGAGGTCCTGACCTCATCTGTCGAAAAGGTTGAATGCTTTGCTCGGAAATAATCATTCAATTCAACGCTCGTCTCTTCCGGTGTACCTATACCCGATTTTCCTCTTAGAACTGAGGCCCTATTGAGCGGGTTGCATATAACCCCGTCATTGGTATTGGGTATTATCTCTAATTTAGCCCCCCAGAAAGCTAGTGGTGGAGATGGGATACCAGCCATTGTCTTGAAGAAATGTGAGCCTGAACTGGCGCCCGCCCTCTCCAAATTATATAACTACTGCCTCAATGAATCTTGTTTTCCAGACTGCTGGAAGTCCTCATCTCATCGATTGTTCCTGTCTTTAAGAACTCTGGTGACCCCTCTGACCCTTCTAATTACCGTCCTATCAGACTCCTACCCCTCCTCGGCAAACTCTTCGAAGATTTAATCAATGCAGAAGTGGTTAACCACCTTACATCTCATGATTTCAGACAAGCAATATGGTATCTGCTTTGCCCGATCTACAGCTGATGTGCTTACGGACATCACGGAAATTGTCTACCAAGCTCTACAAAATAACAGAGAAGCTCGTGCAGTGGCTCTAGACATCTCGAAAGCATTTGATATGGTTTGGCTTGCCCGTCTTCATGCTAAGCTCCAGGGTTATGGTATTACAGTTCGATTGTTTGACTTAATACAATCATTCCTGTCAAACCGTGAATTGAAGGTCGTTCTCAACGGATTCTCGTCCAGCTCTTATCCCACGAACGCAGGTGTTCCCCAAGGCTCCATCCTAGGCTCTACTCTGTTCCTTATCTTCATCAACAATCTTCCTGACATCATAGATTCCGACGTAGGCATCTACGCGGAGGACACCACAATTTACTCCTGCCTCAATAACAAATCTAGTGTCGCTGACAAAACTAACCTGGCCGTTCGTCTCGAAAATACCTCTAATCGGTTGTGAACTGGGGCAGGAATTGGCTGGTTAACTTTATCGCCTCAAAAATGAAACTGTTCTCTATTAATCAACACAGGGATCCTTATCTGCCTACCCTCCACCCCCATTAGAATCTCTGACGCTCAACTTCTCGAGAGCACCTCTCTGTGACTGCTCGGTTTCACATTATCTGCTGAACTGAGATGGAACAAATGCATTGAGTCAATTGCTTCGTCCACCGCAAGGAAAGTTGGCTGGCTGTCCTGTTTCAGTTACTTTTTTCTCCCCGGAATCGATCCTTCAAATCTACAAATAAACCATTCGCCCATGCAGGGAGTATTGCTGCCATATATGGTCTGGAGTCCCTTCTTTTTGTCTCAAAATCCTTCATAAAATCCAGAGAAGGATAAGCAATGAAATTGGCATCTCGTTTCCAGTCACTATCTCACAGACGTGCCGTCGCCTCTCTCTGTCTTTTTTTTACAAATACTTTCATGTTAATTGCTCTGATGATCTGCTTTCACTGGTTACCAGACTTCATGAATTCAAGCGTCCTACGAAGCTGGCATCCCGCTCTCACCCTTTCACTGTTGAAACTGTTAAATGTAGCCGACTCTTCTGCTCCAATAGCTTCATATCTCGAACCTCTCGCCTGTGGAACTCCCTCTCGTTTTCCTCTTTCCCTGATATCTATAATCTCTAAATATTCAAATGTAATGTCAATTGACATCTCCAGTTGCCTTGATCTATCCACTATCCTTCTACTCATCTTTTCCTCTATCACTCCTACCGGCTCTTGCTCCAAATCCTCTGTAACCCTTCGTGTTCTAGTGGCTTCCCGCCTTGCTTGGGGAGAAATGCTTAAAAAATGCATTGTACATGGATGTACATCATTGGAAAAACTGACATTAGATCGTATAGATTTAGTATGGAATGATGCAAATTATTTATGAATGAATGTCTCAGGGATGCTCAGTACAAGTGTGATCTTTGAAGAGGCATTCACACTGTTTGTTAATTATTATTTTGTCTTGGAAATGCGTGTGTGAGATCTCATACTGTTTTCAAGGACAGTTTATTTAAACAATTTGAAGGTTCACCAGAGACAAGCCAACTAGGCCAGTGTGCTTTATCCTCCTGGAGACAATACCTGGTTGTTTGCAATAAAATTTACAGATAATCACCTGGACTGAGGCGGTATATAGTGCGAAGGATACATTGGCGTCTACATTACGCAATAATAATAACAAAAAAGACTAACACTCAAAAGTATCAAATATGAACACGGGCAGAACTTGGTAACTGTGTTTGGAAAATAAAGAAAACATTCCCATCACAATTGATAGACGAATAAAAAACAAACAAAAAAAAAACATCATATTCAGTTTAAAATACGTAAAAAAAATGACAATGCCAGTTTTTTAATGAAAAAAATCTAAGACCCTCCACACATATTGAATTCAGAGTTGACCTTCTAGACTGGTCGTCATCCAAGGCTATAGAAAATACACTGGTCTGCTATTTATACATAGCTGGAGATAGACGAGATGGAGCCATAAATGCCCCAAGGATATTCTCTCCCTCCCTCCCTCTCTCTCTTTCTCTCTTTCTCTCTCTCTCACACACACACACACACACACACACATATATATATATATATATATATATATATATATATATATATATATATATATCACATTTATATATTTGACCAAATTTTAAGATATCCTTGCAATAATTAAAATTATTACTACGTTGGAATGGCCTGGCGATTCACTTGATCCGAATATGATAGAAAACTTCTAAGTCATAAAGGTTTCAGTAAAACAACAAACCAATGCACAGATTCATTTAAGCGCTGTCAAGGAATCCAGGACTTCTAGAATGTTGGTGTAATCTTCCCTATTGATCGTATTGCAAGTGATATGAAGGCGCCATTACCCCTTAAGATTCTAATTTATATTGAGAAAATAAACTGCTGTCAATAAATTTTATCAGTTGAAATTAGTAGTTAGACCAGTGCCCTGAGTATACGTGCTTAGGTACACAACACTAAATAACTGACCTTATGTCACCTCTTAGTGGGGAGGCATTGGTAAATACTGGCGCTCCACGATCCAGATGACTAGGATCAAAGTGTAGTATCTATTCCAGCAGCAGTGGGTCACACCCAATGCTTTCCGCTCTTTTTCAGGACAACACTCTCTAGAGACCGCGAAACAGTCATTCGCACTAACATTCTTCTTGTTTATGTATTTTCCTTTAACAAAAATAAACTTGACAATATTCATTTTTACTCGAGTCTTCGTATGGTTTGTTGTAGTCTTCCCTCATTCAATATCTATTTGCGGTCCAATATATCGCCGCAACAAAGTGGTGACCTACGACGGTAATGACACGGCAACAGGTGATTATTTGACGTAAAATAAATGTATCCACTATAGCTTTTAACGAAGGTACAGCCGAGATTTTCGTCAGTACGTCAACACCCCTGCGCCACCTACCCCATGCAAAGAATTCTACCCGAGAAAATAGTTTGTGCAGATTAAAGCTATTTTCACCTCCCAAAGATCTAAGTATACCAAAGTGGTGCAAACGCTGCCATCAAATGAAGTCGATGAGCTAGTGGAAATTCTTGTAAATGTTCAAGAATCTTAGCCACACAAGCATTTTAAAAGTACAATTATCAAGAGGACTGGATGATCCAGCGAAGCTTTAATCTACCAACTTTTTGCCCATATCAGTGTAGGCGACAGGACACGGTTCCAGCTACTGAGCTTTAATAGAAGCTGCATAAGCCAACACACCATGGCATAACCCACTCTCCGTCTTCTTTGGATGGACAGACTATCAACGACTGTAGCACAGACACTTGCTCCAGTGATTAATGAAACCGCCCTTGTCACACGGATTGACGTCGTTGACAGTATGTTTGCAATATGCAGTCTGGAGTTTGACTCATTGCAGGAAATCTGTGAATCTGTCCAAGCAGTAGATTGGAAGGGCCGTTAGAAGACCTCCAGAAGCAAATGAAGGAAATATAACTTGCCCTGAGAAGATCAAAAACAGATTTCCAGATCAAGACAGCAGGGTGCGCAGATCAGGAGAAATAACCCATCAAACATTCCGAGACAGAGCAAGGAACGGCAAAATGCTAAGACGGCTAAGGGAAACTGAAAGACGGAGGGTAGCAGTTTCGTCTCTGCCGGAGCAAAAATAAATGGCTCCTTGTTCTGTGTATAGGACAAAAACAACAGTCTAAATTTTCTGGTGGACATATGAGTAACGCTCAACGTGATACCGACTACAGATCCTCATGTCTTTAAACCTAAGCTGTTTAATCTCCAAGCAGCTGAAATCTCCTACATAGAGAATTATGATACAAAGTCTCTCACCATAAATATTGGCATGCGACGTGAATTGGCATAGACATTTACTCAAGCCGATTTCAGGGCATTCACACTCAGAGTAGATCTCAAGGCACATTTTAATCATGTGCACATGAATACGAGAACCCTATCAGATAATCCAACAAGCAACTGTATCGTTGCTAGCCGCATGCGTAACAAGACGGGAATTGGTGTTGCATCAGGTCTTCTGATCAATTTAGACAAATATGTTTTTGGCTCACCAAGTATTAAATTCTTTGGTCATAATATTGAAGACGATGCAATCTCAACCCAACCAGAGAAGATTAAAGACATACAGGACTTTCCCTACACCAACTTCAATCAAACGAATACGACGCTTCATCAGAATGATCAGTGTCTTCATAAGATCTGTGCCGAATTCTTCAGTAATACTTCACCCCTTAACAAATGTTCTTCTTCAAAAATAAATCACTTTGGAAGCGGATGTCATATGACTATTTAGAAGGAGCTGGTAAATTGTGAAAAAAAGTTTTAAAATAGACTAGAAAATAAGAAAGTAAACGCTCTTTTTCGATATAGTGAACGTGTACTGACATCAAGACAAGGAAAATGAAGGATATTTGTTTTCTTTTTTATCTCCACCGGGGTTGTGATGCCGACGAGAGATAGCGTAGAAGACATTTGTTCTTGGTCAAATTAATATTAAGTGATGGTATTTTCTTAAGTGTCAAATCGACCCTGCGCGAAAGAATAGATTCTATTTTAACGACCTCAAGTACCGACGAGAGAAAAATTTAAAGCTTCAATGGGCCACACGTTGAACGAAGTTGGTAATGAGAATGTCACTCTTGAGTGTTAGTTGCAAGTCTCTAGCCAAAATTCTATCAGTTGAGAAGACTTGGATTTTAAGACCGATAAGTTTCTAAAAGGAAAACAGGAATGGGATTTTAGTTGTATCTCTTTTTCGTCTACCTAACATGGGATATAATTTAATAAAACAAAAGAATTGTTTCTTTCTGTCACTTGCTGACCAAAGAGTGGGGAGGCAACATGTGGCAAATACCTGATGCAACCGACCCTACAAGAATGCGATAAAAATTCCTCACTGATGGAAATTTAGTTTGATTATTGAATTACGTAATTTGGCTAGACCACCCTAGCCTCTGAGAAACAGGTTTAATCAGGAGACAAAAACAGAGATAATGTCCCAGGTAGAATTTCAAGGAAGGCGGAAGACTTGCTTGCACACTCAGGGTGGTGATGGTGACAGATACCCGCCCGAGATGGAAGGATTTGAGCGGATCAATATTCTGCCACCGCTACTCTTCAGAGGGAAGGATCTCCACAATTTTCGTCATGCAATGAATTCTCTAAACACCTGATGACCCGTGCCAGGTTTGCGCGAGGGTCCATAGACACAGACGAGTGAGGCGAGGGATGATAAGAAGCAAACATAGAGCTTGAGGTGCTGTTTTTCGGAGGGACGCGTTGATAGTTGGTTCAGGACCCGACCCGCTTTGCCAAATCCCACGCAGATTCTGCAGAATGAACTTATACTCCGGCCTTATTCCTGACTACAAAATACAATTAATTTGTCGGTCCGAAGAAACCACAGTGGAAGAAATCAGACTTCAACCTTGTAGCAGCTAACCAAGCCTGGCTACAAATAGTGTCACGGGGTGCTAAGGGGGTAGATGCTGAAAATCTACACGTTGTTAACTTAAGTAATAGAAAGTTCATTGTATAAAGCTTTGATATATAGTTGTTGCGTTACACAGCAGTCTCTTACTTTTTTACTTTTGCCGTCATCTCGCCACGTCTACCGGATCAGCAATGTTTAGTATACGACACGGTCTATCGCCTGCAATGTGATCTAAAACAAACACAGTGCGGCAAGGATGATATCGAGGATCGGGGTAGCCAACTCTAAATCTGTCCGTAAGGATCGACCACGGATTACTCGGTAACTGAGAGCGGGATTGTTATAGCCATACATGCATTCAACAATGCAATAAGCTCACTCAACGCCGTCACAATATTTTGATATATTGACAATAATCCATAGACAAAAGTACTGCTGAGTACAGAGGCATCTGAGGCAGGTGTCGGTGCAGTCATTGAGCAAGAACTAAAGTCCCATCGTAAACCAATCACTTTCTTTTAGGCTAAATTCTCATCAGCTCAAACCAGCTTTAGTAACTTCTCCAGAGAAATGCTATCTACTTAACCATTAATCATTTCCGCCATCTGCTTGAGGGAAGCGATTTCGCCATCTTCACTGACCACAAACCGCTGACAACAGCTACGAACACTAACTAAAAAAAATTGCCATCTCAAGAAATTAGATTATATGTCGCAGTTCTCCACAGACATACGTCTGATTAAATGTAAAGATAACACAGTAACATACACACTCTCAGGTTTGGAGATTAATACACTTGCAGACGTCATAATGAGTCACGGTTTAATAGAGGACAAAAACAGTTAAACTCAACATTACAAGAAGAATGCACGGACACTTCATTGCAACTCCAGAAATTCCCAGTTCCGTTCAGCAACAAGAGTCTATAGTATGATGTCACAATAAACGATCCAGGCATTATATTCCTTCCACACTCAGGAAAAAGGTTTTCGAACATTTACATAGATTGTCGCACCCCAGCAGACGAGCCAAGGAGCGCTTTGTCAGAACCAACATCATCACCGACACATGCGAGTGGATTACAACGTGCCTGTTATGCTAAAATTATAAATAACATCGCCATATAAAATTCCATATTGTTGGATAACTACCAATGTGTCAGAGTTGCCAGTACCTACTGACCATCTTCGATCGATTTTTCCGATGGTCAAACTCCTTACTCATCTTGCGGCCTCAGCCGAGGTTGAACTCACCAATACTTTGATTGGTGTAGTTCATAATCTTGTCAAATAGCTGGATTCTTGATGCTTCGCTAGGGCTATCAAGGGTGTTTTTATCGTGACACAAACACTAAATGGATTGCCAACCAAGGCTCAGAGAGACTCCATTCACCCTCCTCTAAGAGCAGGTTTGAATTCAGAGTTTTCCTTCTCCTAGACCAGTTGCCATCCAAGGCTATAAAACCCAGTCTGTCCTGCTATTTACCCATAGCTGGAGGGAGAAGAAAGAGGATTCATACCTTTCCCGAGGGTGTTAGCACGTAAGTGAATGTAATGGATTCGACTGGAATTCGAACTCGGCTCTCCGATTCCTCAATCCAAGACGCTATCCATTACTCCTTACTAATCAAAGACATCGCAACTATCACAGTATCCAAAGCGATTCTAAATGACTGGATAGCAACTTTTGGATCACCACAAGTAATTACAACCAGCCGTAGAGCCCAACTTCAATCTTCCCTATTTCGGTAAATCAACAGTTAACTTGGTTCTAAGCACATCAAAACGACGGCTTCTTACCATTGTGCAAACGCTTTGGTTGAAAGAATTCGCATTTCCCTAAAAGATTCCCTGGCTATGAGATCTGATACGACTAACTGGAATGAAGACATACAATTTATCAGGAATGCTGTTAAGGAAGATTTAGGCTGCGTACCAAACGAACCCGTTTTTGGTGTTCCTTGATCCTTACCAAGACTAGATTTCTGTGACATATCAGATACGATTTAAACCTCAAAGACCCAATTTATACAAAAACTACGCAACAAAATAGCACGGGTTAAAGACACACCGTTATCCGTCAGTTCGATATTCCAACCACCTGAAGAAGGCTGGAGCGTACAACGACCGAAACGTTGTGATAAATATGGCGACAAAGATGAGGACAATATTCCGAATAATGTAAATAACGACACACCATAAAAATATGTTTCCATACCAAAATATAAACTTCAAGACTGCGAGTACATTTTTATACAGAACGGGGCAGTTAAACGTCCACTCACAGCTAGCTAACAAGATCCCTTCAAATTTAATCAGCCAAGCTGATAAATACATAAGAGTCAGTTGATTTAACATTATAGATACCATTGCTATCGAGATGACCAAGCCAGCATTTCTGGAAAAGAAGCCACCAAACATAAATCCGGCTTCAAACCAACAACCACAACCAGACGCACCTCTCATGAGATAGAGAAAATCAGGAAAGAAAGACATTTTTCTTAGGCTTCTTGAAACATGTATACGTTATTAACAGATATGATCAATGATCTTGTGAGGGGATTTTGTTGCATCCAGTCGGCACTCTCACATTTATCGGCCTCACAAGCAACCAATCATGCAAACAAAATGTAGGCCTGCAGCTCCTTCCGCTCCAGCCATCCCTGTTAATGATATGCAATAAACTGTCCGTTTCAGGACAATATTCACTAGGGACCACGAATATGTGTGTATATGTATATATATGTATGTGTGTACGTGTATATGTTATTGTGTATGTGTGTATTCGCATGTGTTTTTGAACATAAAAATATAGGTCCATGCTGGATTAGATATTCGTTATATTTATTTTTTATATGTTTAAATTTACATTCCTTCGCCCCATCTCTCTCCCCCACCCCATCTTTCCCTCCCTCTTATTCTGATCTTCAACATTAGATCGTCTATGGTGTGTGTATGTCACCATGAAATGTATCTTTATGCATTAGACATCCGACAACATTCATATTTCTCTTACTTAAACCCCTTCCACTCACCTCTCCTAAAATTCTCTCTGTTAAGGTTTAATCTCCCTCCTTCTCTTGTCTGTTACCCCCTCACTTTAGTTCTAACATTCGTACCACACCCTCATACTTACACTCTCTCTAAATTCCGTTTTTATTTCTGGAGTTGTTTTTTCTGTTTTCTTTTTGAATTTGTAGGTCTGATGAATTGGATCGTATTTAGGATTCCAATGGAATAAATTATGACCATGGATTATTAGTGTTTAAGCCTTTTTATTATATCCTAACTCTGTCCTGGACATTGAGTTCTACCTGGATTCTATCCTCTTGGAATTTTTATTAAATATATATATATATATATGTGTATGCACCTATGTATATATATTTATATATTTTGCATATATATGTGTATATTTACCACTAATACTATATATATATATATATATAATTATTTATTTGGAAATTATAAAATAAATATGTTATAAAATCACTACAAATATAGCTATTTTGTTTCAACACTCCTGGTGTCTTATCAAGTGATGGTGCTGAATGACATTCAACACCATCACTTGATAAAATAAAAGACGTGTTGAAAAAAATGGCTATTTTTGTAGTGATTTTATAGCATATTTGGTCTACTCTGTATTGAGCACACTCTAAGAATATTATCTGTTGGTTATTGGAATTTATTCCGTATATATCAATCCTATACTTGGAGATATATATATATATATATATATATATATATATATATATATATATATATATATATTATAAAAAATGAAAAAAATATGAATGTTGTAGAGAAAATACCCACCCCCGGTAACACAAAATGAACTAGGCAAGACACCTTAAATAGAGAACTCAATGTGAGTCAAAAGAAGTCCCTTGGAGTCAGTCGAGTAGAATTTCTAATAGCGTCACGGTGAGTAGCTTCAGCGACACATAATCTTATAACGAATCGCAGAAAATGACAACAATGGCCGACGAGGAGGAAATAACTCATACAGAATAAGAAAAATTACTTTTGCTTCATCGCACATGATCACAGTGACGGCGAGAAATTAGAATCACGCTGATTTAATTTTTTTTCTTTCGTGTGTGTAAAAAACATGGTGTGGGAACGATTCAAAGTAAACATACTGACTCTGCAGTTGTTTAAAGAGTTAATTTTCATTGAAGTGTTAACGGCAAAAATGTATTCTAACGTAAATTGAACCGAATTGAAACTTAACACTACAAGATGTATTGGACAAATGTCAGAGGAGCGGGATAGGGAAGAAATTGAAAAAAAAAATACGAAAACATACAAAATAAAGAAAAATTTGGAAAAAATATATATCCATGTCTCGGATGTCGAATGTTACATCTCAAAGACAACAGTCCCTTTAAGAATTCTAAGAGCTGAAACTACGATATAAAATGTCAAGCTATAAATCCAAATGAAGGAAAAATTCTGAAAGAGAAAATTTTGTACACAGCGTTGTGACGGAAAAATGATTACAGACCAAAATAAAATTTGTATATGTGAAAATTAATAAGGGATGTAAAAATGAAAATAGGCACTGATAGTAATTTCACAATAATTTACCCAGGGAAAGCAAACGGAAAAGCTACACTAATAAGAACTTCGAAAATTGCACGTGGTGTGTCGGGTAAGATATTATATTTTATTGATTAAATGGTTTATAAGGTTTTATTTTGTAACAATTGTCTCAAAGTTAAGGATTATGCTTAAAAAAATACTGTAAACATATTCGGTACTGACTGGATGGAATTATGTTAGTTGTGGGATTTACCTGTAAATATTCATTTAATATATATAATATATGCACTGGAAAAAGAGATGCTGGTATTTAATTTTTTATGATAAAACTATCTAGAATTCCAAGCATCCCTCGTTTGTGTGAATGCTTAATCGGAAAACCAGTGCAAATTTAGACTGATGATGTCCTAAAGTACGAAATGCATCACAAGTATACTTTTTTTCCCTTTGTCATTCATTTTCACAAATATTTTCTAGATATATATATATACACACACACACACACACACACACACACACACACACACACACATAAATATATATATATATATATATATATATATTATTCTCATATATATATATATATATATATATATATATATATCCTATCTCATATATATATATATATATATATATATATATATATATATATATATATATATATATATGTTGAACAAATTCCGTTAAGTGATGACAGAGACATTTCTTCATTTGCCAAACCCAGCAGCGATTCGTCACTCATATTAATAACATTGCGTTTAATCTGATTAATTTCGGTAGGACGTGAATGTGTTTGATGTACATCGTAGAGTTTTAATATGAAAGTGTAACAATTCCCGAGAGTTAAAATGAAAGATTAATATAGTTTTTAGCCAGCCAACAGAAAATGAAATATATAAACATCAATCATATATACATATATTAGTTATGTACATATAACTATGTATATATGTAATTTTAGACACGTACGCACATTCAAACACACACACACACACACACACACACGCACACGCGCACACACACATATATATATATATATATATATATATATATATATATATATATATATATATATATATATATTAGATAAGGATATATTTTTTTTTATACAATGAACAGTATTAGGAAAATTGTATGACAAAGTGTAAAAAGTTTACTTACGACGCGTTTTGTCCTTCAATAATTTATCGGAATAATTTTTATGTTGTTAGGTCTACAAATGCGCGCGAATAAGTCGTGCTGGTAATTTTTGAATTTAGCTATATATATATATATATATATATATATATATATATATATATATATATATCGGTAAATTAATTTGAAGTTTTCGTATTTTTCATTTTTGTTAGTACGTATCCAATGCTGTGATATTGGAAGCACTGCCAAGAACGGTGAACTGATGTAAAACCCAGGGCGCAAAATAACTGTGAAAGACCTTGCGATCAACGTACTCTCTAGACATTCAGGATATAGTGAATTATTTTCTCCTTTTGATCAGAGAATTTTTGATGTCAAAATTATGGTGAGGCTAGTTACGGTGTGGAGCCAATTCATTTGACGTATTGCCTTGTAAAATGTCAGTCTAGTGTTCATATAAACTTTTACTTAGATTACTTCATGTTTGTTAATTATCATTTACTATGCAATGTTACACTAGAGCATGTACATACAGACTCCAAAACTGTGCAATAATGTAAGTGATTGTCTTGGTGATGCCGTCAACATTTTCAATTTTAATCACTAGTAGTATTCATTTTATTATTTTTATTCTTATCAATTTTTATATTCTAATTTTATAAAATAATTATCTAAATTTTTTGGCTCTATTTATTTATTTCATTAATTCATTTTATTATATAATTTTATTTCATTATTTTATTTTTATTGCTTATTATTATTATTATTATTATTATTATTATTATTATTATTATTAGTGTTAGTTGTAGTAATAGTCTAAAATGATGACGAATTTATTTGACAAGTTGTTGTAACACTTTTACTTCCTATCCCACTTTTTCTTTCCCCTTACCCCGGCATATTAACTTGTATTTCTTTTTAAGAAATTTTTGTTGATCATTTTATTTATTTATTTTTTGCTTTTCTTTCTTTTTGGTCAATCTCTCTCTCTCTCTCTCTCTCTGCCTCCTCTCTCCCCTGTCTCTCTCTTTCTTTCTTCCTTAATTTTTAATTATTTATATTTTTTTTAAATTTTTATATTTGTTATTTTCATTTCTTTTATGAATGCCATTTTTTCCATTTCCTTTGTTCTTTCTCTTCCTTTTTTTCTCTTTCTAGCTTTTTTTTTTTTTAAATTGTCACCTTCTTATATATCTGGATTGATTGATTCCATTTCTTAAAAACTTTCAGTCTGAATAAATGAATATAACAATATTCATCAAATAAATTATAACAGATGTGGATTTTTAAAATCTTTTCTTCATTTAACATTATATATTTTTCTCTAATTTACATTGGAGTAAATTCCTCCTTGGACACACACACATACACATACATGCAGGGTGCGAAAAATATATTATCGTCTAAGTTAAGTAAAATTGAAAAATACTCTGACCTCTTCATAGATATATTTTCCAAAATTACATAAAAAATATCTTGAAATACTAAAGAGTTGATCCCTTCCATAAACTCGCCAAAAACTTCAACCACGTCCTACGGACGAGTTCGGAAACTTCTGTATATATGCGAGACATTGTACTTGTTAAAGCTGTTGAATATTGCCATGATACTTGCTTTCAGATCTTCTGTGGTGTTACAAGGAGTTTTGTTAATCAAGTGGATTGCACTAGTGGAGTTACGTGGCCGGATGGTCTGGGTGATGTGATCGCAGATCTAGTCTGACAACCATGACTGGGTTCTCTTGCTTGTGTGGGATGATACAGAGTACTGTGGCCAGGCATAAGTACTTCCAGCAGCCACTCTCTTAACACAGGCCAATACTACCTTTATGTAGGGCTCTGTCTAGAATTTGGTGCCCTGTGGGAAGATGAATGGAGGCATAATGTCGCCATGACAAGTGATAACTCCAAACACTTTCGTAACCCTTAGCGTCATGCAGTTCCCACAGCATGCCAGCTTAGTTAGCGTATAGACTATTAGCTCTCTGCGTGCTGAAGAAAGGAAATGTGCCTAACTATAGGTCTAAAACAGGTATTACCGGTACACAATAACATACAATCATACTCGGTTACAAATATCCAATAAAGCATACATACATATATATATATATATATATATATATATATATATATATATATATATATATATATATATATATATTACATTTCAGTTGCATTTTAGTACCATTTCATCCTCAAAGCAAATGTTGGGGTCCAAAGTTCGCTTGAAGATGAAATGGAACAATGTCTTTAATTTAATTACAAAATTAAATTCGAAGGTTTTAGCTTCCATTTTTGAAACATGGTTAGAACTGTGTAGCGAAAATCATATTTTAAATCAGTTACTTTATAATATTAATGCTCTATAATTTACATTGAGCACTATATTGTAAAAATCAAAATATCTATCAAAACACCGGATTATATATCTTACTGTTCTTTCTTTTATATATATATATATATATATATATATATATATATATATGTGTGTGTGTGTGTGTGTGTGTGTGTGTGTGTGTGTGTGTGTGTGTGTTATGGAACCTTACCCTAACAACATAATGGACTATTCCATACGTAATAAATACTGCGCCTCAAGAGGAAGCAGAGTCATCAGTCTGAAGGCGGACGACCGGCTGATCGGTTGAACTTTCTGCCTTCGGGGATACGAACGCGGCAACGCCGAAGGGTGGAGTCTGTTTCAGGGAGGTAAACTGATCCTGAACCCGTTTATACGGTTTCAAACGGCATATTTTTGGTTGAGCTGATGGACTCTGTGATCCGACGTTAAACCGGACTTGTGACACATGATGCCCCGTGGGGGTGGATAAATACTGTTCAGTCTGAAGTCTGGAGTACGGTTCGTCAGAAGTCCGTCAGGAGTCGGTCAGTGAGTCAGAGTGAGCGAGTCAGTCGAGTCAGAGGCAGTCCGAAACAGTGTCGCGTTCAGAGAATTACTACTAAACCTGATTGTTCGTACTAACACTTTCTTCTTCTCTGTATATATTCATGTTTGTAATATATCTGTGTTATTCAATATACGTGTTCGAGTTTTTCTTTATTGGTTCTACCTTGGACTATCACCGTGGTACAACGAACCTGACCATAACAATATATATATATATATATATATATATATATATATATATATATATGTATACGTGAATTATTTTTTGAGCGTTCTCAAATTGTTTATTTTGTTGATGACGAGAGTCGTTCGTTGACAATTAGTACAAATCTGAGCGTATATATCGAATTGATGGCACTTTTAGATCAAGTTACTTTCATACATATATTGATGTATTTAAATAGACAAACGTAGTAGCTTTAAGCCGGCAGACTCCATATGCCAGACGCATTAATATTGACTCTACCTATCAATTTAGCAATCATGTATGTGCAATCGCACGAAACACAATACGATGCCATCAAAGACGAATCAAATCTATTTGTTCGAATTTGGCGACGCTGGGCAAATCGATACGAGACAGGATGAGCTTTCTTGACCTACTCCTGCCGAAATCGAAGCCGTCGAAAGAACTGGAGTTGATCCTGACAGCGGCCGAATATTGGTCGGGTTTTTATGCCAGTTAATAAATAAACGGCCATGCCGTTGGAAATCACCAACAATTGTCGTTTGACGGACAGTGCCTGACATAGAACCAATGGCAGATTCGAGGTCACATCGATGTTTGTCTGTTGAGTGTAAATTTTTCTTTGCGTTCCATTCCTATTCACTCTTCTTTATAGAAACAGGAACACGAATGAATATATTGGGTTCCTAAATATAAATTAGATCATCATTTGCCGTGTCCATTCGGGGCATGGGAGAATTTAGACGTCTACAAAATTCAATAATTTGTATTGTTTAACAATATTTATTTATGTATTCAATATTCTTCCCATTCCATCGTCTCTCTTCCGTTTACTGAAACTTGTTAGTTAAGTTTCTTACATCATCAGTTTGCCTCTCTTGCTTTCAGTATGTCAGGTGTGTGTGTCAAATTACTTACTCTTTCCTGTAATGTATCGAAGAGTCTAACTCTCTCTTTCTAAGTACAGAGAGCAGTAGTAATACCTCCCACACATACCTCCCGGAAATCCCTGCCACCTAATGGTATGACATTAGTTAGATAAAGAGGCTATTGCCATAAATGGTTTAACATTCTCTGACAGGTATATCTTTGATATATGTGGGATGTGTTTCTATTAGTCTCTGTATAAGCGTAAACTTCGTTTCTATTTTCCATATGTGTTATTCGTTCCATGCTCAGTCCTTGTCATTCTCAGCATCCTTCTTTAGAATAAGATTCCCTTACACCTTTTTTTCATCCACGATGAGATATTTTAACATTCGCTTCAATATAGGATGACATAAAACGTTTAGCATTCTTTTTCTGTGATTCTAAGCTAATGTTCCTCTTTCTGAAGATACATTTCGCAATTACAAGGCGCCTTTGTATTTCAGTGTTATATTTCTCATGCGCTGTTAAAATAGTTTCCAGACATTCATATTTTCGTCACAAATAAGCGTTTTCTCATTCATAGAGTGGCGTTACGTGTGTCAGATGCCATGTGGAATTTATATCATTTTGATGTGGTTTTACAACGTAGAGGCTGCTTTGAAATTTTTGTCACCCCTACCAAGAATTAATGAGAAGTAATAGACGAAAAATTAATGCAGTTATACAAATGTGACTCTATTTAGCGTTTGGGTGAAAATTAAAAGCGAGAAATAATTAAGGCGAGAAAAAGCTATCACGAAAGACATACTGAGCGATGTTATTTTTTTTAACAAAGAAAAGTGGTAAAGATTTTATTTTCATTTGCGAAAGATAGGAAATTCGTAAGATCTCAGATCTCTCGGAATTAATTTATGCTATAACGCGGCGAATAAAAGATAGCAATCTGGCCATAGTAATAATGAAAATTTCAAATTGGTCAAGTGGCCTACAAAACAGAATGCTGGTAGATAATCGTAATCAGCTCACGCACCGACCGAAAACGATCAACCGAGTCCACCCCAGATAAAAAGGAAGGAAGGGAGAGATAGGGAAAGAATAAATCATTAACTAACTTTCGGATATATCATTTGGTTTTGGAGAGACACTTGTTTTATATCCAGACTTGGACATGATAAAAGTTTGTTGCCAGGACAGATTGCTGGCGACAGGGTGCGAAGACGTCCAGTTGACTACCCATTTGACGCTTGGCGAAAATCTCGTTGATAAATTCCAGATGACATTCGGTTAAAATAGAGATTAAGGACCACACTACGTGTCGTAGGGGTCTGGTCGCGGAAAACAAAAAGAAAAGACAAAAAGTAAGATAATTTTTTTCCTTTGAGCGATAATTTTAAACTGAGGCCAGACTAGCCACACCCACGCTACCGAGCATTCATTGGCTGAGTGGTGGCGTGAGCTGTCGGCGAAGGGAAACTTCTGAGAAGGGGGGGAGACCTGTCGACGCCTCTGAGGGGATTGGTGTGAGATACCACTATGAGAAAGAAGGGAAACCTGTTGACACACTCTGGAGGGATTGGTGTGAGATACCAATATGAGAAAGGAAAAATTTGGGAGGACGATTCCCTTAAGAAACCCTGTAAAGCCAAAAATAATGGACTTCCAAAAACGGAAAGTGATAAATTTTCCTGTCTGAAAACAAAGAAAATCCTAATTGTGGATTTAGAATTATCGAGGAACCCAAACCACGACAGGCCCACACCCGGGTTTGGTCGGCGTCCATATAAACGGAGTAGACAGCGGTAGTTGGGTAGAGTTCCGAAGAGTTCCGAAGAGACGCGGACAGACGCAGACAGAGTGACAGAGTTGAGCTGTGAGCTCGCAGACCAACCTCGCAGGCACCTGACTGAAAGATCCCACGCATTCCGATTTCGACTTCTAACCAAAAACAATTTATTTTTGAAGAACGACTTAGACTCACACCACCAAAACAAGTTTTACGAATATCGCCTAAGGATACAAAAAAGCAGTTATTGAAAAACGACGTAAGCTATTAAGACTCGCCCAACAATCGCAATGTGTCACGTATCCATATTAGCGGTTTGTTCGAAAGACTCAGTCCTGTATTCAGCAACCAGATATAAAAATATTTGCTTTTCTTTTTTTTAACACATTTGAACCTTTCGAGTTGTTACTTTATTTTCTTTTACATATACTTGTCCGATGTCACCTTTGCTCGAATTCTGCTTGCACTACGGCTCGGCGACTGATTGATTTCGTCTACCTAAGATCAAATCACAACGTGGGTAGGTTAGACTAGAAATCAAAGCAGTTACTCCGGTAACCAGACGTTGGAGGCGAGCTGGGAACAACAAAGGTGATACCGAATCTAACAAGATTCCAAATCCGAATCAGCCAAGAGTTGGAACGTCACATTTGGCGCCGCGACCAATACCAAGTCATTTTGGTCGTCATAGGATGGCACTGGGGCAGAGAGGCCGGGGAGACGTCACACAAAGCACATGTCCTGAATTCAGCTTATTCATTTTCATTGACGTTGTCACACACCGACAAGGTCTCTAGGAACACCATACTTTTCGTGGCACAAAACGAAGCTGTGTTTTGTTGATTGCAGAATAGGCACTCCAACCGGTTTCCTTCAACTGATGGGTATTTTGGTATTTTTCATGTGACACTCTCTCCTTGATAATACCTCACAGAGAGTTGAAATAGAAACTTTTTATTATATAGGGGCGGCATGATTTTCATACCACCATGTATATTATATTTCCTCTCGACATATATCTAATATAGGGGCTAAATATAAAATAACCAAAAAGATGGTAAGAAGAACTTATAGGCAACTACGAACGTCACATGTTAGAAGATCGGTGTGGGAGGGAGCACTGGTATTGACCAATGCATGTATGTTGTGCACACCCATCAGTTATAGATCGAGTTGCGGCGAAGAAACATGGTCTTGTTGAAGCAGCTTGCTTAGGTTTGTTGTCTGCTTTCTGACTTTAAGGTATGCTTCAAGTTGCAGAAAACGCCAATCCAATGGGAATTATGCCGTGTGTAAAAAACACCATCATGCATTTGATACAGAATTTCAGGTTGGGAGATCTGTCCCTTTGTGTTGAAATCTACAATGACTGGCCACATGTCCAGTATTCTGAGCCCTTGATGGCGGCCAGAGAGGAGGACAGCAGCCAAACCTGTATTGAGCTTTCCGAAATCTTCCCGGTGAAAGAGACTTCAACTGCACCGCATATGGGAGGTGTTCAAGTTGAGCCGGTTTAATATCCTTGACACTGTTTGAGACCAACAAGTAGCAAGTTGTTTTCTCGATATCGTAACGTACCCTTATTTGATGGAATGTTCACCAGTGACGAAATGTTGATCGTGTCTGGCACTTTCAAGCGTCCCAGACATTGGTTGTCACCACGGAACCTTGTGACATACCACAAAACCATCTTTACACAAACAAAAGATCATGCTCTATCTGGTGGAAAATGGAATAAGTGGTACAATATGATGTGCTACCACCAGGCAAAACTTCCACTATGGTTTTTACTCGCAGCAAATTTAGAAAATTTGAAACAGGCACTGAAGCCGAAGCAACAAGCATTAGTTAATCGCAGGTATATTGTTTCTCCATGAAACGCGGTTTGCCAGGGATGCCATATGGCAACTTTTTTGGAGACACTGTAACATACACCTTACTCTATGGACCTTGCGTCAACAGATTACTGCCCTTTCGAATCCCTGGACCAATAATACCGAAGTACTTGTGGAAGACACTGACAGATTTCTTTCCGCCTAAGATATTTACCGCCAGAAAATTGCTCAAATGAAGGTACATGTTCTGGGTACCGATAGGAAATACTTTGGTGACTAAAACTCTGTAAGATTTGTTGTTTATCATTTGTCTAATACATCAAAAACGGCGAGGATTTTTTGGTAACATTGTTGTTCCCTCTGCACAAGTTTTGACACGCAAGCCAACTAAAGAAGGAAAAAGTAATATTCTTTTTCTTTGATAGATTGCCCCCTGAATGCAATGAGTGCCATTGATCAAGATTTACGAAAAAAATGCTTAACTCCAGAAAAACAACAATCTAGGCCTTGGTGGTTTTACGCTTTCCAATAAAAATATATAGCGTCTATATCGAATAAAATATTAGGTTTAATTCTAGCTAATTTAGTTTGTGTGATGCAAGACAATTTTTCCTGTCAGAATCCATCTTGAACATTTATGAATATATCCATTCGTCTGTGCATTGAATACGGTGGCCGAATCTGGTTTAGTATGTGTCATGGGTCCTTACCTATATCTACAGAATGAACTCTTCTTAACACTATGTATACTATGCATCTCAAGAGAGAGGGTCGAATCGAGCCGAGCTTCTCGGCTTGACGGTCGAATACACTGCCTCTGAGCGGAGAGGAACCCGGACGAGGCTCCGCCGAAGGGCAGAGTCTCGTTCGGGGAGGTTGACCAACCCGATCCCGTTTATACGGGTTCTACGTGGATTTTTTGGCCGAGCCTACAGGCTCGGAAAACCCACGTTAAACTCGGCCTTGTGCCACATGCAACCCTCGTGGGAGGGTCGCTAGATACCGAATCGAGACGAGCTTCTCGGCTTGGCGGTCGAACTCTCTGCCTCTGACCAGAGAGGAACCCGGACGAGGCTCCGCCGAAGGGCAGAATCTCGTTCGGGGAGGTTGACCAACCCGATCCCGTTTATACGGGTTCTACGGGCATTTTTGGGCCGAGCCTACAGGCTCGGAAATCCCACGTTACCTCTGCCTTGTGCCACATGCAACCCTCGTGGGAGGTGGCTATATACCGAATCAAGCCGAGAAGCTCGGCTTGATGGTCGAACTCTCTGCCTCTGAGCAGGTTGAGCTTCACCATTCTTATCTAGAGCATCATAATGTTTTTCTGCAAAAACCATTAATACATCAGCAGTTGACCTAGAGAAACAAAATCTATATTTCTTGCCTGAAAGAAGGCCCTGCAATGTGATATGCTTTACAGTGTTGTTTAGGGCAATAGTTGGAAGAGTTCTTAACAGATGACAATTTACAACAAGTGGGAAAATAAGTAATGCATTTATTAGTTTAGAAAGAACAGAAATCAGTTTGGGAGCACATTTCTAAAAGACTATTACAGGGAAACCATCAGGTTATATGCTTTGTGGAGATCCAGATAATAGCAGAAACCCTGGGAGGGGTTCTATGCATATTACTCAACAGTGAAAGTTTAAGTGGAAAGTTAGGCAAGGATACTCCAGACGAGTCAAGAGTAGAGTTTAAAGAGAATTTATGGGTAAAACATTCAGCTTTATCAACAGAAGATATTAACACCTCAAAGTGATTGAAGAGAGGGGGAATAGAAGACTTACTCGTATTTAATACACTATTACAGAGCTGCCAGTTTTATATATATATATATATATATATATATATAGAGAGAGAGAGAGAGAGAGAGAGAGAGAGGGAGATAGAGAGAGACTCCATTTATAGAATCATTATTGGTTTGAAGTCCTTTTTAAGGACAAAATGCATAACATTTTTTTTTCATTTTGTCATTCAATTACGAAATATTACAAGTTGGTACTCACATAATATTGCCCTTATAACTGTTGTTATACGCAGAAAACATTACCGATATTGGTTATTTAATAGCTCTGGAAACCCTCGTTAAAATCGGCCTTGTGACTCATGCAACCCTAGTGGTGGGGGTGGCTAGATACCGATTCGAGTCGAGCCAATTGTATTTCACTCCAAACCAGACTGACAGTCATACTAACATCTTCCACATCTTGTACTATTATTTCGTGTAATATACCTTCGTTATTTCTACTCTTGTGTTCGTGTTGTTCTTCCTTAGTCCTAACCTGGACCATAACAGTATAATCTTGTCTAGTGTGAGGATTCTTGTCAAAATTCAAAGAATAGGCTGTAATGTAATCGATCCTGATCTAGTCTCTCAAATTTACTCACTTTTTATCGTCGTAGCGTGGCTTCCCTACTCCTTTCTATTAATATTTTCATGCCAACTGTTCTAATGTGCTGTTATACTAAAATTAAGCGTGCTGCTATATTGGCAACTAAGTCTCACCGTTTTTCTGTTGAACTATTTAGATTCAACCGTCTCTTGTAGATTATCGGCGTCTTTTCTCACACTTCCCGGCTGTGGAACTACCTTATTGCTTCCTTGTCAATTAGAATCTTCATCAATTTAGACGAAACGTCAGTCGATAGCTTCCGTTATCCTGAATGCTCTGACTTCATTGTCCTTTCCTCACTTCTCCTCAATAAAGTCTTCTCATTCCACTCCCCTTCCTGTGCCTCCTCTTGCATCATAGTGGCATTATCGCCTTGCTTGGGGTGAAATGGTTTAAAAACACACAGCATAATTCCCACTGGATTGACGTTTTCTGCAACTTTTTATGATTTAAAAAAGAAGTAAGTCAGCAGAGATGTTTACTGTGTTAGACATTATTTGTGTTGTAAATCGACGGTATTACTCAAGTAATTCTTGAAGAGCAAACTGATGTTGACGGTTCTTTTGTTGTATGTAACTAGTCTTGTCCTTCTTTCAAACGAAATACCCATCAGTATGTTGAACTTGTTTTTTATTTTTATTTTTGGGTTATTACTCTAAACAAACATTTCTAACCGCCAGTAACAGTGTCTTAAGTCTCCAAACCAAGTGATACTCGGAACTGGATGTAAGTTCTTGAATATGAAAGAATCCATTCTTAGCTAAAGAAGCTAGATATTAAGCTGGCGTAATCTTCAAGGAATTAACCTAAGTCAAATTTTATCATTCTGTAAACTAAAAGCAAGATATTCCCACACTTCCTTTACAGTATCTTTTTTTCGTGAAACCTTTAACGTAGTATTTTAAACACATAATAGACAAGTTTTAATTCCGTATCATTTACGCATGTTAGCATATTACAGAAATGTTTCCATGAAGAATTTTTACGTATTACTTTCTTACTAAATTCTTTTTTGCACTGTAATTTTGTTGTTGATGCGCTTTTAATTTTTAACGCCATTTTAAGAAGCACGTTGTATGGACAATAGTGAATTCATTTCCGACGATACCGCAGATTAACTTTTCAAATCTTTATGTTGAAATTAGAATTAAACGTCGTCTAACAAAGAGAAATGTATGCCATGTTATAATGTCACTGTCAGAAATAATCTTCGTTGATATCACAAGCTTTCGAGTGATTCTATTGGAACCCGTAATCTTGATTCCAAATAGAAAAATAAAATAATAAAAGCCTAAAATAATATATGGAAACGTTTTAATAATACAAGAACAGACATGAATGTTCAATTTAATCACATTGTTCTAACGTCAATGATAGTTGGATTATTACACCTGAAATGGCATATTTGTTGATAATAATTCAAATTAGCTTTTGTCTCAAATAAGAATTATCATCCGAAAATAAAGACAAATATGTGTTCGTATTCAAGAGAAAAGAGCAATAACAGTTTTAATCAACGACATATGTTTTTTCTAATAATGGATATTCTTAATTTCTTGTAAATTCAATAAATAACTCAAAACATAGATTAAGGATTAACCGACCTGTTAACAAAACAAGCAAGATAATTCGTCCCTTAATCTTAACCCCTTGTATTTAGATTTGCTTCATCATAATAAAATGTTGATTATATAATTAAAAACACACTATGCACAATGGTAGAATCTTTGTCAATTATGTTTTATTTAATATGTGCAGTGTTAAATCTCATACACAAACACACTACATCTCCTGCTGATAAATGAATGTTGGTCCCACTACTTAACAAAATACGAACAAATTTCAATTCATAAGATTTCCTGTGGAAATGATTGTTGGTTCGACTGAGGAATTCATTGTCTCTCTAATTCTATCCCTATTACTGGTTATGACGATAAACTACATACGGAAGAAAGGTGAATGGTGGTTTTAAGGATTGGAACCATTCACATAAATGCTATCATTTCTCAGGGCCAACATGACCAGGGACGACATCACCTGCTAGGGTCCATTGCATGAATGTATAAAAATACGATTTTATAATAAAATAACAAACAAATAAAACGACAATAACTATTAATAGTAAACTTGAAAAGCAATATATTGCCTACTGTGTAACGACAAACTAGATAGCAGTTAAGGCCTCCAATCGGAAGACTGGAAGTTTTGAGGAGCGTGGAATGACTTATAAATTGTACGAACCCAGCTATAAGCATATAGTAAATCACCAAAACAAATCAACATGACATATATATATATATATATATATATATATATATATATATATATATATGTGTGTGTGTGTGTGTGTGTGTGTGTGTGTGTGTGTGTATATATATATATATATATATATATATATATATATATATATATATATATATATATATATATGAAGAATAATATACGGAAAAACAAACAAAAATCCTAATATGCAATTATGCTGTTTTAATGTTAATATAATGTCAACGTCGGACGTTTCGGTCTATTAGACCATCTTCAGGACATATAAACATAAAACATAATTAACATTAGACCATATTCAATTCAACATGAAAAAGACGATGGACACAAGAGCAAGACTAATCCAAACAGATAATTGATTTTTTTTTTTTATAAGATCAGCGTCCCGTTTTAAGATGATCACGTCGCCGTCACGTGGGTGATGATGTGAAAAAGTATGCGAAGATGATTTCAAAATATTAGACAAGCTCGATTGAACGATTTTCTCATATAAACCGTTCGTTAAGAAATCCTTTCTGTTCTTACATAAAATAATCTTAAGGAATACGCGGAGATCCATAGATTCATATATTTTCTTGTATATATCTTATATCTTATATATATATATATATATATATATATATATATATATATATATATATGTGTGTGTGTGTGTGTGTGTGTGTGTGTGTGTGTGTGTCTGTGTGTGTGTGTGTGTGGACCCAGAATAAGTCTGAAAGAAAACTCGAAGTCAGGAATTTTGTGAAAACATATTATTAACAACAAGAACGAATACAAAATTGTTGCACGTCCGACTGACAGCAACTTACTGTAGTCAACACGTCAACAATATTTAACAGTACCCCCACAAGGAATGTATGTGACACAAGGCCGAGTTTAACGTGGGTTTCTCCGAGCCCGTAGGCTCAGGCAAAATTATAGCCTTTGAACCCGCCTAGACGGGTTCTAGACCTGTCTACCTCCACGGACGAAACTTTGCCCTTCGGCAAAGTTTCGTCCGGGTTCCTCTCTGCCAAAGCAGAGAGTTCGACAGAACTCGTACACAGAAGACGTACACGTAGTCAACTCGATATTTAAAAGTCCCCCCACGAGGAATGTATGTGGCACAAGGCCGTGTTTAACGTGGGTTTCTCTGAGCCCATAACCTGCTGAAAAATGGCTGGTGCGACGTTGATTCCAAATGCAAGCCTTTCAAATTTGTATAAGCTTCTATATGTGTTTATACATAGTAAATTTGAGTTTTCTTCCTCAACGGGTATCTGGAGATAAGCTTCGCTGAGATCGATTTTCGAAAAGAATTTGCCTCCATTATGTTTTGTTAAAACTTCTTCCGGGCTTGGAAGTGGGCAGTGATAAACTTTTAGTCCAGTTGAAAAATCTGCGCACACACGGAATTCTTTAGACTTCTTCTTTACATACACTACTGGTGCTGCCCATTGGTTAAATTCTACTTTGGATAAAACGCCAGTCTCTACAAGTCAATCTAATTCCTTGTCTATTTCCTCTAACGAGGCGAAAGGCACATTTCTTTTTTTTTTTCCTAAATATTGGTTGCTTTCCAAAACTTTTCGTTACCCCACCGTCATCAGTATTCATTTTATCTTTTTCTTTGTCTTCTTTTAGATGTTTTTCGCACAGCGCCAAGTCTGCTTATACAGTCTATAAACATTCAGCAAGCGCATATTTTGCAATGAAATTATAAACTTACAGTGGGTTGCGCGTTCTTTTTTTTCTCTATTTTTGATAGGCTTCCGGAAATTTTAGCTACCAGGTTTAAACAAGCAATATAGTGTGGAGAGATATCCCGGAAGTGAACAACAAACAATAATCTGAATGATGTTTTAATTATTATTTTCTTAACTTAATCAGTAAATGTCTTTCTATTTGAGAAAGACTGACAAGCATATAAGATTAAAGCCGAAATCTTATATTTTATATGAAATCTAGATTTATTTCCTTTGAATAAATTTACACAATACAAGTCTTACGAGCCCCTCAAGTTAGAGAGATGTTTTTAAAAGTGCCATGCTGAATGATATCTGAGAAATTAAAAGATAAGTTGTAGAAAGAGGTCCCCAAAAACCTCCTGTATGCAGAGGTGGCCTCTAGAAGGAGACCCACCGGGCGTCCACAGCTGTGGTACCGCAA